>JBAIZL010000255.1:0-28195 GCA_036971475.1 Prosapia bicincta | reverse complement strand
CACCGACTCGAACCAGAACGACCTGCACCCCGACTCCACACCGGCCAGCGCCCTGAAGAACGTGGGCAACACGATCTTCGACGCGATCAAGTCGTTCCAGGCGGGTCAGCTCCAGCCGGGCACCACGATCGTGGGCAACATCGCCAACGACGGTGTGGGCATCGCCTTCAATGACAAGCTCGTGCCGTCCGACATCCAGAAGAAGGTCGACGACCTCCGCCAGCAGGTGGTCGACGGCAAGATCAAGGTCGACACCGCTCTCTGAGCACCCACCCCGTTTCTCCCCGAGGAGCCCTCATGGACACGCCCCTTCTGCGCATGCGCGGCATCGTCAAGCGCTTCGGCGCGATGACCGCCGTCGACCACGTCGATCTCGACGTGCGCGCGGGCAGCATCCACGCCCTCCTCGGGGAGAACGGGGCCGGCAAGTCGACCCTGATGAACTGCCTGTTCGGGCTCGAAAGACCCGACGAGGGCAGTGTCGAGCTCGACGGACGGCCGATCGCCATCACCTCGCCACGGCGCGCGCTCGACGCCGGGATCGGGATGGTGCACCAGCACTTCAAGCTCGTCCCTCTCTCACCGTCGCCGAGAACGTCGCCCTCGGACGCGAGCCCGTACGCGGCGGGCTCGTCGACCGGAGGGCACAGATCGCCGACGCGGCGCGCGTCGCCCGCGAGTTCGGACTCGACGTCGACCCGACCGACATCGTCCGCACGCTGTCGGTCGGAGGCCAGCAGCGTGTCGAGATCCTGCGCGCGCTGTCGCAGGACGTGCGGGTGCTGGTGCTCGACGAGCCGACCGCGGTGCTCACCCCATCCGAGACCGAACGCTTCTTCGAGGTCGTGCGGGGGTTCGCCGAGCGCGGCCTCGCGGTCATCCTCATCAGCCACCACCTGCAAGAGGTGCGCCGCGTCGCCGACGAGGTCACCGTGCTGCGCGGCGGCACGCGCGTCGCACACTGCGAGATCGGCGACGTCACCAACGCCGAGCTCGCCGAGCTCATCATCGGCCGCGCGCAGGAGAGCGCCAGCGACGTGCCCCGCGGCACGCCCGGCGACCTGCGTCTGCGCGTGCGCGACCTGCGCGTGCGCAACGCGCGCGGCGTCGAGGTGGTCGACGGGGTCAGCCTCGACGTCCACGCCGGTGAGATCGTCGGCATCCTCGGCGTGGCCGGGAACGGACAGACCGAGCTGGTCGAGTCGATCACCGGGCTGCGGCGCGCCGACGCCGGCACCGTCCAGATCGGCGGACGCGACACCACCAACCGGCATCCCGCCGCCGCCCGCGCCGCCGGACTCGCGCACGTCCCCGAAGATCGCCAGGGCCGTGGCATGGCGGGTACTGGCCCGTCGCCGACAACATCGCCGTCGGCTACATCGACACCCTCAAGGTCGGCGGTCGGCTGCTCGACCCCCGGCGCATGGGCACGCTCGTCGCCCGGCTCATGACCGCGTACGACGTGCGCGCCCGCTCGCCCCGCCAGCTCGCCCGGCGCCTCTCCGGAGGCAACGCGCAGAAGATGGTGCTCTCCCGCGAACTGTCGCGCGAGCCCGCGGTCGTCGTCTGCGCCGAGCCCACCCGCGGACTCGACATCGCCGCCACCGCCGCCGTGCGCGCCCGGCTCGTCGAACAACGCGACCGCGGCGCGGCCGTGCTGCTCGTCTCCAGCGAGATCGACGAGGTCACCCAGACCGCCGACCGGGTGCTGGTCATCTCGTCGGGTCGCATCGTCACCGAGTTCGCCGACCCCTCCGTCCGACCCACCGAGCAGCAGGTCGGCCGTGCGATGCTCGAAGGAGGAGCACAGTGATCCCCGCGACCACCCCGAGCCCATCCCGGCAGGCAAGCGCCTGGCCGGCGTGCTGGCCACACCCCTCAGGGTGGTGCCGCTCGGCATCCGTCAGTCGGTGCTCGCGGTGCTCATTGGCATCGCGCTGTGCTTCGCGATCATCCTCGCCACCGCGGACCAGCCGTTCGTCGCGTTCGGGGCGTTCATCTTCGGCACGTTCCGCAACCCGTACTCGGTGGGGACCATGATCGCGATCGCGACCATCCTCATCACCGCGGCGCTCGCCTCGACCGTGGCGTTCCGCGCAGGCGCGTTCAACATCGGCACGGAGGGTCAGCTGGTGCTCGGCGGGCTCGCGGCCGCGGTCACCGCCCCCCTGGTGAGCGGCGGAGGGTTCCTCGCCCAGATCGTCGGGCTGCTGGCGGCGAGCGCCGCGGGCGCACTGTGGATCGCCATCCGACGATCCTGCGCGTGCGGTGGCGGACGAACGAGATCCTCACCACGCTGATGGCCAACTACGTCGCCGCCGACGTCGCCCTCTTCCTCGTCAACAACTACTTCCGCGACCCGAGCTCGGGCGCTGTCGAGACGCCGCCGCTCGACCGGTCGCTGTGGCTCTGGGCGATCCTTCCGCCCTCGCAGGCGAACGTCGGCATCGTGCTCGTGCTCGTCCTCGTGGCGGGCGTGTGGATCTGGTCGGAGCGCACCCGGTCGGCATGCGTGCGGCGGTGTCGGGCATCCAGCCGGCCTTCGCGGAGTACCTCGGCTTCCGCTCGGCGCGTTACCTGGGCGGCTCGATGCTCGCCTCCGGCGCCCTGGCGGGGCTGGCCGGCGGTCTGGCCGTGCTCGGCGTCACGCACTCCTACATCGAAGGCTTCTCGCCGCAGTACGGCTTCCTCGGCATCACCGTCGCCATGATCGGGCGTCTGCGGCCGCTCGGCATCGTCGTGGCCGGGGCCCTGTACGCCTCGCTCATCACGGGCGCGACGGCGATGCAGGCCGTCTCCGACGTGCCGTTCTCGCTCGTGTTCGTGCTCCAGGGCGTGCTGATCCTCCTCATCACCAGTCAGCGCATCGGCGGAAAGGCGTCATCGTGAACGTCGTCGGCGACTTCCTCTCGCTCGCGCTGGCAAGCACCATCCCGATCATCGTGACCGCGTTCGGCGGCATGTTCGCCGAACGTGCGCGCGCCACCAACATCGCCCTCGACGGGACGATGCTGCTCGCCGCGCTCGCCGCGCTCTCGGTGACCGCGGCCACCGGCAACCCGTGGATCGGCATCGTCGCGGCGATCGTCGCGGGCATGGCCTACGCGGCACTGCTCGCCGCCGCCGCCTACGTGCTGCACTGCGACATCCTCATCGCGGGCATCGCCGCCAACATGCTCGCCACCGGCATCGCGCTCCTGGTGGTGCAGAACGTGCTCGGCTCCACCGGCACGTACACCCCGCAGGGCGCGCCCCTCATCCCCCGCGTTCCCCTCGGCGCGCTCGACGACGTGCCCGTGATGGGGCGCGCGCTCGACAAGCAGAGCGCCTTCCTCTACCTCGTGATCGTGATCGTCGTGATCTGCGGAGTCGTGCTGGCGCGCACACGGTGGGGCCTGCACGTGCGCGTCGTCGGCGAGTCTTCCGAGGCGGCGGCGGCCGCCGGCATCCGTCCCGTCGTGATCCGCACCTCGGCGCTGCTCGTGAGCGGCGCGCTGGCGGGGGTCGGCGGGGCGTACCTGACGCTCAGCTCGGTCGCCACCTTCACCTTCGACCTCACCGCGGGGATCGGGTTCATCGCCTTCGCCGCCGTGATCTTCGGCGGCGCGACCCCGATGGGCACCGCGACCGCGTCGATCATCTTCGGCGCCGCCACCGCCCTGGCGATCCAGTTGCAGAGCACCCACGTCATCGACCAGCAGCTGCTGCACTCCCTGCCGTACGTGGCCGCGATCGTCGCGCTGGCACTGCGGTCGATCCGCGAGCGCCGCACCGCACGCAGCGACGTGTCCGACACCTCTTTCCTGCCCGCCGTCATCCCGCGCGGCTGACCCGCGCCGAACCCCTCCCGGAGTCCCATGAACGACCGCACCCCCGTCCTCGTCGACTGCGACACCGGCGTCGACGACGCCATGGCCCTGCTGTACCTGCTGCAACGGCCCGACATCGACGTGGTCGGCATCACCACGGTGTTCGGCAACAACACCGCAGCCGTGTGCGCCCGCAACTCGCTGCGCGTGCTCGAGCTGGCCGGACGCGCCGACATCCCGGTCGCGATCGGCGCCGAGAAGCCGCTCGTCGGGGACGTCACCTACCTGGCCACCCACGTCCACGGCGCCGACGGCCTGGGCGAGTCGGGACTGCCCCTCGACGTGTCGACCCCGGTCAGCGACCTCGACGCGGTCGCGCTCATCGACGAGCTCTCCGCGACGCACCGCGGCCGGCTCCGCATCCTCGCCGTGGCCCCGCTCACCAACCTCGCCCATGCCCTCGACCGCATCCCCGACCTCACCGACCGGGTCGTCGACGTGGTCATCATGGGCGGGGCGGCCGACGTCGCGGGCAACCAGACGCCCGCCGCCGAGGCGAACATCGTCCACGACCCCGAGGCGGCCCAGCAGGTCGTCTCCGCCGCGTGGCCGACGACCCTCGTACCGCTCGACGTGACGATGGCCGAGGTGGTCACCCCGGCGCACATCGCCCGCCTCGAGGCCGCCGGCAACCCCGTCGCCCACTTCGTCGCCCGCACGACCGAGTTCTACTTCGACGGCTACGGCGTCGACTCGTACGGGCGGCGCTCGTCGCCCTGCCACGACGCGGTCGCCGCGGCGATCCTCACCGGCGAGGTCGTGCCCTCGGTGTTCCCGCTCGTGCACGTGGAGGTCGACTGCACCGACGGTCCCTCGCGCGGCGCGACCGTCTGCGACACCCGCGGGCGCTGGAAGGGCTTCCCCGACCAGCCCGACGGCAACTGCCGCGTCGCCCTGGTCACCGACGGCACCTTCCCCGACCGTCTCGTCACCGCCTTCGGCGGCTGACACTCGGCCACCGCCGACGCCCGCACCCGACACCCCGACCCGACACCGCCGCCCCGCCGAACATCCGACACCCCGCCGAGACCCGACCCCGCCCGATCAGCGAGAAAGACGACAGATGAGCAGCTACCGCATCCGCAAGTGGGTCTCCCACGTCGAAGAAGTGCGCCACGACGGCGGCGACCCCGCCACGGTGCCGCTGCGCAAGGCGGCCGTGGGCGTCGTGATCGAGAACCCGTTCGCCGGACGCCGGGTCAACGACCTGTCGGCCCTCACCGAGCCGAGCGCCGAGCTCGGCCGCGAGCTCGGCGCTCGTGCCGCGGCCCTGCTCGGAGACCTTCCCGTGCAGAGCTACGGCAAGGGCGGGATCGCGGGACTCGCCGGAGAGCAGGAGCACCTCGTCGCGTGCGTGACCACGATCTTCGGCGACGCGTTCCGCGAGGCCGTCGGCGGGGGCGAGGCGTGGATCTCGTCGGCGTCGAAGGTGGCCGCCGCCGGGGCGTCGCTCGACGTGCCGCTCGCCCACAAAGATGCACTGTACGTGCGCTCGCACTACGACTCGGTCGTGATCTCGGCACCCGACGTGCCCAAGCCCGACGAGCTGTTCGTGGTGGTCGGGGTGGCCTCCGGGCCACGTGTGCACGAACGGGTCGGCGGTCTGCGCGCCGACGAGATCAGCGGCGGCGGGGTGCGATGACGACGCAACGCCGAGTCGCCCTCGTCACCGGAGCGGCGTCGGGCATCGGCCGCGCGACCGCCGAGCTGCTGGCGGCCGGAGGCGCTCACGTGATCGTCGCCGACCTCCGCCGCGAGCCGAAGGAGGCAGGCGAGGCGCCGACCGACGAACGCATCCGCGCGGCGGGCGGCTCGGCGCGGTTCGCCGAGGTCGACGTCACCTCCGCCCAATCGGTGGAGGCGCTGGTCGCGGGGTTGCGCGCCGACGAGGGGCGCCTCGACGTGCTCGTCAACAACGCCGGCCGTTTCGGCGACTCCACCCTGCTCGGCACCGACGACGACGCCTGGGACGCCGACCTGGCGCTCAACCTGCGCTCCGCGGTGGTCGTGAGTCGGGCGGTGATGCCGCTCATGCTCGCGCAGGATCCGGATGCCGAGGGTGTCCGCGGCCGCATCGTGAACGTGACCTCGCAGCTCGGCATCACGGCCGCGCCGCACGCGGTCACCTACGGTGTGGCGAAGGCGGGGATCGCGCAGCTCACCCGCCAGCTCGCCGTCGACTTCGCCGGGGACGGCATCATCGTGAACGCCGTCGCCCCCGGCCGCGTCATCACCGGCACCCACCCCGGCGAACGCGCCTACCTCGACGAGGGAACGGTCGACGACGCCACGCGGTTCTCGCTCGCACGGACGCCATTCCCCCGCCTGGGGCGTCCGATCGACGTGGCGCGGGCGATCCGTTTCCTCGCATCGCCCGAGTGCACCTTCGTGAGCGGGCACGTGCTGGCCGTCGACGGCGGCTGGACCGCGTACTGAGACCGGGCACGGCCCGCACCCGTTCGGGCCGTGCCCGCTGGCTGGCGCCGACGGCGCCGGAAGGAGAGAACGATGGCAGGTCAGCTCGACGGACGGGTCGCGGTGGTCACCGGCGGGGCGTCGGGAATCGGCGCCGCCACGGCGATCGACTTCGCCCGCGCAGGGGCCCGGGTGGTGATCGGCGACTACGCGCCCGACGGACACGACGCCGCAGCCGTGCTGTCGACCATCGCCGCGGAGGGCGGCGAGGCCTTCTCGGTGGGCGTCGACGTGCGCGACCGGCACCAGGTCGACGCGCTGATCGCGGCCGCGCACGACCGCTTCGGCCGCGTCGACATCGCGGTGGCAAACGCCGCGATCGCTCGCCGGGTCCCCGCCGCCGACCTCGACGACGATGCGTGGCGCGACCTCCTCGACGTCGACCTCTCAGGGGTGTGGCGCCTGTTCCGTGCGGCGCTGCCCGGCATGCGCGCGGCCGGGTGGGGCCGGCTGCTGGTCACCGCGTCGACGGTCGGCAACCTCGAGGCTTGGCCCGAGCATGCCCACTACTCGGCGGCCAAGGCCGCGGTAGTCGGCCTCGTGCGCACCCTGGCGGTGGAGCTCGGCCCCGACGGGATCACCGTCAACGCGATCGCGCCGGGCATCATCAGCACCCCGCAGACACTCGACGGGGTCAACTCGCTCGGGGTCGACGGCGTGGCCCGCACCGGCCACACGCAGCCGGTGCGCCGGGTGGGTCAGCCCGACGACATCGCCGCCGGCTTCCGTTACCTCGCCAGCGACGACGCCGGTTTCGTCACGGGCCATCTGCTGGTGATCGACGGCGGCCGGTCGCTCGCGCACTGAGCGCGGCGACCGACCGCCATCGATGAGACGGTCACCGCGCCTTCGAGACCCGCCGGCGCCGGCGCCAGACTCGCACCGCGAGCAGTCCGGCCACGAGTGCGACGCCCGCACTGGCCGCCTCGGGCGTGGTGAGGGGTGTGGGCAAGGTCGCAGACGTCACCACGAACGAGACCCTCGCGAGGCTGACCGGCTGCGTGGCGCTGATGATGTGGATCGCCGTCGCCTGGTGAGAGCCGTCGGTGATCGACGAGAGAGAAAAGCTCCACTTCCCATACGAGCCGACGACCGCCTCGCCCAGCTTCTTGTTGTCGACGAAGACGTGCACGGTGGCGGCCGAGTTGCCCGTGCCGCTCAGCACCACCGGCCGGGTCACGGCTGCACCGCTGCTCGGCGTCGTGATGGCGACATCGGTCGTCGAAGACGGAGCCGAGTCGAGCTTGCAGGGGTTGGAGCTGCCGTTGACGAGGTTGATGTAGGTCTTCGCAGTGCCGGACGGGAACGGTGAGGCGCTCTGGTTGTTCGCGTTGAACTCGACCACGACGGAACAGTTCGCGCCGTCCGCCGTCCGGGGCAGGCCCGTCAGAGTGATCGGCACGCGCTGCGCGATCGGGAGCGATCCGCGGGCGAGGAAGGCGCCGTCGGCGGTCGTCACGGTGTAGTTGCCGCCGTATGCCGTGCTGTACTGGAAGATCGTGATCTCCGGCGGGTAACCGGCCTTCGACACGAAGCCTTGGACCGGTTCGGACAAGGCCTGGGCGGCGCCCGCCGGAACCAGGCTGACGGCCGCGGCGCAGAGGACTACTCCGACGACGCCGCGCAGAATGGCGGGTGCGCGTCGAGCATTCTTGATGAGGGACATACACGCACGGAAGCACCCGGCACCACAGCCTCGGTACCCGTTCCGAGTGTCGTCGGCCACGTTTCAGTCTCGAGCGCAGGAGAACTGAGCGGATCCCCCGCGCAGACCGGTCCGCGGGCCGCCGTCGAGCACGGCGGTCCGCGGACCGGTTCTCGCACTGAGGCGTGTCAGCCCCGCAGGGTCCAGCGCTGCGCGGACGTGCCGCTGCAGGTGGACAGCTGTACGACCGCGCCGGCGTCGGTGCGTCCGTTCACCGTGCCCAGGCACAGGCCCGACGCCTTCCCCGTGACGACACCCGACCCCTGCACGGTCCACTTCTGGTTGTCTTGACCGTTGCAGTCCCAGATCACCACCCGGGTGCCGTCGGCGCGACCATCGTTGTACGCGTCGAGACACTTGTTGCCGTACACCCTCAGCTCACCCGCGGCGGTGTACGTGAACCGCTGATTGGTGTTGCCGTGGCATCCCCACAAACTCGCCGCGGCGCCGTTCGCCGTGGACGCGCCCGCGATGTCGAGGCAGTTCCCGGCGCCCTCGTTCGTGACCGTCATGTTCGCCGGAGCCGTATCGGCCGACACCGGGAACGACCACCGCTGGTTCGATCCCCCCGAACACGTCGACAACTGCGCCGGGGCACCGCTGTCGGTCCGGCCACCGGTGAGCGCGAGACAGAGGCCCGACGCCTTCCCCGTGATCGTGCCGTTGGCGTTCAGGTTCCACTTCTGGTTGTCCTGACCGTTGCAGTCCCAGATCACCACCCGGGTGCCGTCGGCACGCCCGTCGTTGTACGCGTCGAGGCACTTGCTGCCGTAGACCCTGGCCTCACCCGCTGCGGTGTACGTGAACCGCTGGTTGCTGTTGCCGTGACAGTCCCACAACGATGCCGCGGCGCCGTTGGCCGTCGACGCCCCCGCGATGTCGAGGCACTTCCCCGACGACACGTGCGTGATCGTCTGGTTCTGCGGCAGCACCACCGCGCCCGAACCACCGCTGAACGTCAGCCCCGAGTACCGCGCCGTCGACAGCCCCAGCTCGCCGGTGGCACCGCTGCGGCCCGCGCTGGACTGAACGACCCCCGCGTCGAGATTGGCGTCGGCGCCGGTGAGGGGCGCCTGCCCGAGCGTCGTGTACGACGTGCCGTCGGTCGAGTACGACGCGGTGACGGTGTTCTGGTCGCGGGTCAGCTTCACCCACAGCGGGCGCGCGGTGACCTGCGCCGCCGCGGCCTGCGTGTCGATGACACCGTCACCGTCCTTGTCGTAGCGCAGGGCCACCCAGTTCGGCTCGATGGCGAAATGCGCATATCCGGTCGACTTGGCCGAGACCGCGGCATCCGCCATCTTCGACAGGTCGTTGCGCACCGACAGCCCCGCGCGGTACCAGCCGGAGTTGGCGCCCTCGAACTTGGCGGTCACCGATCCGTTCGCGCCGAGCGCGTCCTGCTTGTAGACCGTGGTGTACTCGTCGCCGCCCGACCCGATGTCGCGGCCCTTGTTCTGCAGGGCGATGACGTCTCCCGTCTGCACGGCCTGGTTCTCGGCGTACAGCGAGGGGGCGGCGGCAGACAGCCCCGACGCGACCGAGCCGCCGAGGGCGATGCCCAGCGACTTGTAGACCGTCTCGCGAGTGGTGCCGCCGATCTCCTGGCGGGTCATCGTGGCGTTGGCCGAGACGGTGCCGCTCGTGACCGGATCGGCGCCTGCGACCGTGAAGGTCGCCGTGCCGCTGGCACCGGGCGCCAGGCTCGTCGGCGCCGAGGTCCGCGGCGTCAGCGTCACCTTGTCGGATCCGTTCACCTGCACGACGATGTCGCTCAGCGTGGTCGAGCCGAGGTTCGCGACGGTCGCCGTGACGACCTGGGCGCCCGAAGCGTCACGGCCGATCGACAGATCGAGTCCGCGCGACTGACCCACCCAGTCGCCCGCACGGCGGTACTGGGGAGAGATGCCGGCCTCGGCGACCACCTTCTGGGCGGCGAGGGGGAGCTCGTTGATGCCGAGCTGCGAGCGGTTGGTGATGCGGTTGTTGTACACCAGGCCGTTGCCGTCGCACTGGCCCGAGTTGGCGCACCAGGGTCCGGCGTTGAGCCCGCCGCCCAGCATGTACGTGCCGTCGATGGTGTTGTCGCGCGTGGAGTTGGGCACGTTGTCGGACGGCGTGCCCGAGTTCTCGGTGAACCCGTTCGCGAACACCTCGTAGTAGGTGTTGTCGAGCACGTTGTCTTTGGCGGTCATGTACCGCGTGCCCTCGTCGAAGTACAGCTTCGTGCCGTCGCCGCCGCGCAGGTAGTTGCTGTCCCAGCTGCTCCCGGGAGCGGAGCCGAGGTGGTACAGGACGCCGCCGTCGTTGCCCTCCTTCTTGAAGTCCCACATCACGTTGCGGGCGACGTGGAGGTTGCGCATGACCGTCGGATTGTTGTTGCCGTAGCGCGTGCTGAAGATGTACGCGCCCCGGCCCTGATAGGTCGCATTGCCCCCGGCATCCGGAAGCCCCCAGCCGAAGCCGGTGTCGATCACGTCGTACGGACCGTCGCTGAGCTCGTTGTTCGAGATCTCGGCGCCGTCGATGTAGGTCGCCAGCACCGCCGACGAGTCGAAGTAGTCCTGACCCATCTTCTTGACCCGGTTGTTCGTGATCGTGAGGTTGCGGTCGACCCGCACGTCGCTGCCGGGTCGCATCGACTCGTTGCTCGTGCCGCCCGCGTGGATGGCCGTGCCGGCGATGTCGAAGAAGGTGTTGCCGACGACCGAGACGTTCTGCGCCCCGAGACCGACCCCGGATGCATGGGCCTCGTCGTTGTTGCCGATGCCGAGGCCTTTGCCGCCCAGGTGGGTGAACTCGTTGCCGGTGAACGAGACGCCGTTCGCGGCCGACACCTGCACCGACGAGGCGGTCTGGCGGAAGAACTGGCGGTTCGACTCGAAGACGATGCAGTCCGTCGGGTAGCCGCGCTCGGCACAGGCGGTCTTCTGGGCATTGGGGTGCGCGGAGTTCCACGCCGCCAGCTGGCTGCCGTTGAGGGGCAGGTTGGGGTAGTCGCGCAGGCGGATCACGCGCGACAGGTCGCCCGAGGCGACGGCGCTGTTGTCGTCCACGAATCGATAGGTGCCGTTGGCGTCCTTGAAGACCATCCGCACGAGGGGCGCCTGGTCGTTGCCGTCGAAGACGCGCTGGTCGGAGGTCGGCAGGTCTTGCGAGCTCGGGTCGGTGAGCGCGTACAGATAGCCGCGGATCACGGTGCCGTTCTGCTGGTTGGCGTACCCGTCGTCGCCGTTGGGCCCGAGGTAGCTGGAGTACTGGAACGACACCCCCTCGAACGCGAGGTTCTTGATGGGGGCGTTCGCGGTGTCGCCGCTGATGCTGACGAGCGTCTCGACCTGTGGGGCGACGATCGACTGACTGTTGGGGTTCTTGCCCGACGCGGGCTTGTAGTAGAGCTTCTTGGCGTCGGTGTCGTAGAACCACTCGTTGTCTTCGTCGACGAAGGCGAGGGCGTTGCGCAGTGAGAACGCGGGGGTGTGGAGGGGCTTGTTGATCGTGTCCCAGCCCCAGGTGTTGTTGTCCCACGAGGGCTGGCGCATGGTGACGACGTTGTTGGAGATCGAGTCGAACGGCGCATACCGGTCGGTGAACGAGGCGCGGCTGCGCAGTTCGATCCGTTTCTGCTGCGAGCCGGGCAGAGCCTTGAGCTTGTTCCACACGGTGGCAATAGCCCCCGAGGTGTACGCCGAGTCGAGCGTCATGCCGGAGCGGCTGAAGGTGAACTTGCCGTAGTCGACCCAGAAGCGCGAGCGCAGCGCCTGACCGCCGTCGACGTAGAGCTGCCGGAAGTCGATGGCGCTGTTCAGAGCCGCCTCCCACACGCCGTCGCCGTCGGGGTCGGACCATCCGGTGACGGCGGTGCCCCCGGAGAGCACTGGCTTGGCGCCGTTCGCCGCTTTCCAGGTGACGGCGTTCCCGTTCAGGCCCCCGTCGTTCGTGCGGAACTGCAGGGTCTGCGTCACCGGGTACGTGCCGTCGCCGAGCACGACGACGACGTTGCCCGAGCCGTTGGCGCCACGGACGGCCTGCTGTGCACGCGTCACCGTCTTGAAGGCGGATGCCGCGCTCGTCCCGTTCGCGGAGTCGCTTCCCGACGGCGAGACGTAGAACGTGGTGGTGCCCGCTGCCGCCGCGGGGAGGGCGGTGGCGACCAGACTCGCGGCGGCGAGGGCGGCGGACACGACGATGGTCGTGGCGATGCGAAGGGGATGACGCTGCACGGGGACTCCTCGTTGAGTACGTGACGGCCCGCCGATCGGGGACCTTGCCCAACAAGGTATTACGTATCATCCAGTGATCTCAACCCATTCACATAAGTCGTTCCCAGCTTCAAATCTGGTCAGACGGGTGGTGTTCTGATATGTCGGTTTGCCGCGTGGATCCCCGTGCAGTTCGCCGCCCCACCGAACGATTGCCGTCCGACTCAGCCGTGGTGAGGTCGGTCGGCGAGCGCGTACGCCGCCACCGCACAGGCGGCCACGACGAGATGCATCGCCATCAGGCCGAGCACGGCGGGCGGATTCGTGCCCGGGACGACGGGGAACACCAGCAGGAGCAGGTCGGGCACGAACGACACCACGATCACGACCGGCACGAGCACCCGCAGCACGGCGCCGGCATCGCGCGCCCTCGCGCGCACGAGGCGCCACCCCACCCAGCCGACGACGACCCCCAGCACGGTAAAGGTCGCCTGGGCGGGTACGGACAGCGGTCCGTACCCCGCGGGAGCGCCTGCGGCGAGCGCGATCCACCCGATGAGGGCGTTGACCGCGACGGCGAGCACGACGGCTGCCGCGAGCGCGAGGAAGGTTCGGATGCCGCGGCGCGGCGTGGTCTCGATGGTGGTCATGTCGTCTCCGTTCGTCGGGGAGCTCGCTCCCGCCTGCTTTCGGTACCAATCGGTACCGTAATTCATTTACGGTACTCGTCAGTACCGGAATGTACAATGGCGCGGTGCCTGCGAAAGTCGACGAAGCGAGCCCCGGGCGCCCGCGCGACCCCGAGGTCGAGCAGAGCATCCTCACGGCGACCCAAGACCTGCTGATCGACCTCGGCTACCCGGGCACGACCATCGCCGCGGTCGCGAGCAGGGCCAGGTGCGGCAAGTCCGCCATCTACCGGCGCTGGAGCACGAAGGCCGAACTGGTGGTCGCGGCCGTCACGGCCCTCCAGTCTCCCCGCGAGATGCCCGACACGGGAGATCTGCGCGACGATCTCCTCGCGGCGGCGATGCATTTCGCCGACACCGGCGACCGCTCCGGCGTCGTGCTCGCGCGGGTACTCGCCGAGATCGGCCGGGACCGGGAGCTGTACGAGGCCGCCTACCGCACCATCGGCGGCCCCCCGGTGGAGATCCTGATCGGCGTGATCGAGAGGTGGATCGCGCGAGGAGCGGTGCCGCCCGGAGTCGACGTGCCGCTCATCGCCTCCATCGTGCCCACGGCCGCCTTCGGCAGCGTCACCCTCCGTCAGCGCGCCCTCGAGCCGGCACAGGTGATCGCGCTCGTCGACCACATCGTGCTGCCCGCTCTCTCACCGCGCTGAGCACGGCCGAAGGAGGCCCGGCGGAGCGCCCCGGGCTCCGCACGCTCCGAGGCCCTCCGCCGGATCGCTCAGCCGCGCAGCATCCACCTCTGCACGCTGGTGCCGCTGCACGTCGACAGCTGCAGAGGAGCGCTGCTGTCGGTGCGCCCGCCCGCGGTCGCCAGGCACAGGTTCGAGCCCTGGCCGACGACGGTGCCGCTGGGGTTGAGCGTCCACTTCTGGTTCGTCTGGCCGTTGCAGTCCCAGATCACGACGGCGGTGCCGTCGGTGGTGCCGCGGTTGTACGCGTCGAGGCACTTGTTGCCGTAGACGCGGATCTCGCCCGCCGCCGTGTACGTCCAGCGCTGGTTCGTCTGGCCGTTGCAGTCCCACAGCGCGGGCTGGGCACCGTTCTGGGTCGACGCCCACGGCACGTCCACGCACTTCTGCGAGTCCGTCTGCACCACCAGCGCGTTGGCGGGCGTGGTCTCCTGCGAGATCGGGAAGCTCCATCGCTGGCCCGACGCCCCCGAGCAGGTCGACAGCTGTGCGGGCGCTCCGTTGTCGGTCCTGGCGCCGGTCAGCGCCAGGCACAGACCGGAGGGGTTGCCGACCACGGTGCCGTTGGCGGCCAACGTCCACTTCTGGTTGGCGGCTCCGCTGCAGTCCCAGATGATGACGTGGGTGCCGTCGGTCGTACCGTTGCCCGACGCATCCAGGCACTTGTTGCCATAGACGCGGATCTCGCCGGCCGAGGTGTACGTCCAGCGCTGGTTGGCCGATCCGTTGCAGTCCCACAGCGCCGGCTGCGTGCCGTTCTGGGTCGAACCACCGGGCACGTCGAGGCACCGCTGCGAATCCACCTGGGTCAGCGTCTGGTTCCGCGGAGCCGCGGCGGTGCGCACGACGGTCGCCGCCGAGGTCGACGCGATACCCCCGTTGGAGTCGACCACGTACAGCTTGTAGTCGCCCTTCGACTGCGGCAGGCGCGATCGAGCTCGCGTTGCCGGCCGCCGACGACATGGTCGAGCCCTGCGCGAAGCGGGTCGTGCCGGCGGGCGCGAGCCAGAGGGTGCGGGAGGCGTCACCGACCCCGCGCACCGGGATCGTCGGCGTGTACTCGCTGACGACCACGCTGGCCGGGAGGGCGAAGTCCGCACTCTGGGCGAGCGTGCCCAAGATGTCGCGGTACGACGCCTCGATGCCCGACCCTGCCGCGACCCCGTAGGCCTCGAGAGGCCACACGTAGTCGGGCACGACGCGGATCGGGTCGACGACGCCGTTTGGGATGTTGCTGTCGAAGATCGAGTTGGTCGGACCGAAGGTGTTGTGGATCTGCAGGTCGTGCTGGCGGCCCCACGTGCCCGAGTTGATGACGTACGCGATCCCGGGGCTGGCCTCGACCACGTTGTCGTTGTAGTTGATGTACGCCGATCCCTCGTCGGGGTGCAGACCGTACGTGTGGCCCGGGCGGATCCCGTTCATGTAGTTGTTGCTGATCGTGCTGCCCTGCTGGTTGCCGAGCGTGTACAGCGGGCCCGAGTCGTTGAGGAACCGCATGGTGTCGCGGATCTCGTTGAACTGGATGCTGTTGTTCCGGGCGACCAGCGACGGGTTGCCCGGCGAGTTCGACCCGCTCGTGCCGTCGAAGTTGCCCCAGCCCCACCCCATCGAGATGCCCGCCCACGAGGTCTTGTCGATGCGGTTGTGCTCGATCGAGACGGTGTCGAGGAAGTACCCGGTGATCGCCGCAGAGCCCCAGAACAGCACCGCGCTGTCGTAGAGGTAGTTGTCGCGGACCGAGACGTTCGTCGGCGCCCCTTCGACGCCCGGGGCGTAGCGCTCTTTGTTGGTCGAGGTTCCGTCGCCGATGAAGACGTGCTGCGGGTCGCCCACGTCGATCGCCGAACCGCCGATGTCGTTGGTCACGTTGCCCACGATCGACGAGTTCACGACGTCGTTGACGAACTGGATGCCGTCGGCCCCGGTGTGCTCGACCCGGTTGCGGGTGAACGCGATTCCTGAGGCGCTGTTCACCTCGACGGCACCGGGCTGCACCTGCACGTTGCGGTAGGTGTAGTCGTGGAAGTTGCCCTTCACGTAGGCGAGGTTGATGAGGTTGCCCTGCTGCGCCTGTTTGAACGACGAGCCGTCGATCTGTGCGAGGTTCCAGTCGGAGTGGCTGAAGGTGATGCCGGTGAACGTGAGGTCGTGGACCCGGTCAGACGTGCTGTTCCCGTTGACGCTGAGGATGGTCTCGACATGGTTCGGGGCCACCACCGACGCCGTGGCGAGGTTGGTGTTGGCGTCTTTGTACACGTACACGGTCTTGGCCGCACGGTCGTAGAAGAACTCGCCCGGGGTGTCGAGGAACGCGTAGGCGTTGGAGATCGTCTGGGTGCCGGTGGCCTGGAAGTTGCCGTTGAACGCGCCCGAGGCGATCGCCGCGCCGGGCTCCTGGAACAGCAGCACCCGCTGTGAGCCGTCGCTGCTGGTGGTCACCTGCCGGACGCCGATGATGGCTGTGGTCCAGGTCGTGGCGGTCGAGATCTCGATGTCCTGCTGGTTGGTGGCGATGGCGGGCACGTCACCCAGCGAGTAGGTCGATCCGTCGCACTGGCTGCCCGACTCCCACGACCACGACGCCTGTCCGGCGGTGACGTTGTACGTGCCGGAGCAGCCGGTCGCCTGGACGGTCTTGGCGGCCATCACGAACCGTGCGCCGTTGACGTAGAGCGCGCGCAGCTTGTCGCTGCGATCGAGGGGCGCCTTCCAGATGTTGCCGGACTGCTGCGTCCAGCCGGTGATCGGCGTTCCGGCGTCGAGCACGGGCACCTCGCCCGGGTAGGCGGAGTAGATCACGCGGTGCCCGTTGCTGCCGGAGTCCTGGGCCCCGAACTGCACGGTGCTGCTCACCGGATACGTGCCGCCGCGCAGGTACACGGTGATGTCGCCGCTCATGTTCGCGTTCATCGTGCGGACGACGTCTCGCGCGTGTTCGACCGTGCGGAAGGGCGCGTTGAGGGAGCCGCTGGCGGAGTCACTGCCGTTCGGCGACACGTACAGCGCGGTGTCGGCCGCGGAGGCGGCGGGGGCGGCGGCGGGGGCGATCGCGACGGCGGTGCCGACCACGACGGCGGCCACCACCGATCTCACGATCCATGCGCGCACGGTGGACAGAGATCGCTCGACGTTGAGCATTGTGGTGCCTTCCGACTGGGGAGCCCGCAGCACTGCGGGGGTTCGGACGCGGTCATAATACCTATGACCAGGACGGTCTTCGCAAGGGGGTGGCGCGCGGCTACCCGCGCAGGCTCCAGCGTTCGACCGGCGCAGCGTTGCAGGCCGACAGCTGCACGAGCGCGCCGTTTACGGCGCTGCCGCCCGACGTTCCGAGGCACAGTCCCGACGCCGCTCCGGTGACGGTGCCCGAGCCGTTGAGCACCCACTTCTGGTTCTGGTCGCCGTTGCAGTCCCAGATCACCACACGCGTGCCGTCGGTTCGACCGTCGCCGTAGGCGTCGAGACATTTGTCGCCATAGACCCTCAGCTCCCCCGCGCTCGTGTACGTCACGCGCTGGTTCACCCCGCCGTGGCAGTCCCACAGCATCGCCCGGGTGTCGTTCTGCGTGGCCGCACCCGCGATGTCGAGGCATCTGCTCGACGCTGCGTTCACCGCGGTCGCGTTCGCCGGCACCGCGTCGGCCGAGATCGGGAACGACCACCGCTGGTTCGCTGCGCCGGTACAGGTCGACAGCTGCGCCGGGGCGCCGTCGTCGGTCCTGTCGGCCGTGAGGGCGAGGCACAGGTTCGACGCACGACCCGTGATCGTGCCGTCGGGGTTCAGGTTCCACTTCTGGTTGCCCTGGCCGTTGCAGTCCCAGATCACGACGGCCGTGCCGTCGGTGGTTCCCTGGCCGTACGCGTCGAGGCACTTGCTGCCGTAGACCTTGATCTCACCCGCGGCCGTGTAGCCGAACCGCTGATTCGTGTTCCCGTGGCAGTCCCACAGGCTCGCCCGCGCGCCGTTCTGGTTCGACGCCCCGGCGATGTCGAGGCATCTGCTCGACGCCGTATGGGTGATGGTCTGGTTCGTCGGCATCGCGCCGGCGCCGGTCGAGCCGGAGGCGACCACTCCCGTCACGGAGGTGCTCGATCCCGACACGAGACCGTCGGTGTACCCGTCGTAGGCCACCGTCACGGTGCCCGAGACGCCGCCGGGCACCGTGACCCGGGCCGCGCCGCCGACCACCTTCGCCGACTGCGACCAACGAGCAGTCGAGTCGCCGCCCGAGAAGACCACGTTCCCGGCCAGGGTGCCGCCGTCCGCGGCGGTGACCGTGGCGTAGACCGTGCGCGAGCCCGGGTCGTACGACGCGGCGGTGGTCGAGCCGACCGCCTGGATGCCGCTCCAGTTCTTGAGAGCCGTCGAGACCGTCTCGGGGATGGTGAAGAACGCGCCGTGGCGGTCGACCTCGGGCATCCCCGACGCGTCGACACGACCCGTGACCCCCGGACCGGGTTGCTTCATGTCGAACCACCCGGACGTCTTCGACAGACGGTTGGTCCAGTCGGTCGCGACGATCTGCGACTCGCTCGTCATGAACGGGATGTAGCGCTGCCCGCCCGTGTACTGGTCGAATCCGTCGGAGAGGATCACCAAGCCGTCCTTGGCGGTGTTGTTGTTCGGGTCGTTCGGCAGGAGCTTGACCGATGCCGGCCCCTCGAACGGCAGGAGAGACGCGTCGAGCAGCTGCCACGTGCGTGTGGGGTCCGCAGAGGGTGAGGTCTCGGTGGTCGCCGACGAGAGCACCTTCGAACGCTCGAGGAACGTCATCTTGCCGTCGGTCAGGTACGGTCCGGCCGAGCCGCCCTCGTCGTTCTTCGTGAGGCGGTAGAAGTAGTCGCCGATCTGGAAGACATGCGAGTCGATCCGGTTGTACCCGGTGTTCTGCCAGCGCGCCGGCGGGTAGGTGAAGGTCTTGAAGTCTCGCGTGATGACCGCGAAGACCTGCGTGTAGCCGTAGCCGTTCTTCCCCGCGACGGCGGTGTTGCGGGTGCTGTCGGTGTACTCCGTCGACGAGAAGTACACCACGTACGCCTGTAGCGAGTCGTCCCACGTCGATTCGGGCGCCCAGGTCATGCCCGCGGTCGGGGCGCTGACCGTGATCCCTCCGTTGCCGTCGCCGTTGGTGCGAGACCAGTGCACGAGGTCGGTCGACTCGTACACCTCGAGTTTGAGCGAGCCCCGACTGCCGAAGTATCCCCAGTCGCCGCCGTGAGCGGTCGTGTCGAGATCGGTCGACATCAGGTAGTACTTGTCGCCGCCGTGGGCCTTCTGCACGTAGTGGTCGCGCAGACCGTAGGTGTCGGCATCCCCGACGATCGCGGCGTTGCCGTCGTTGCGGGTCTTGAACGAGAAGAAGTTCGCGCCGTCGGTGGACGACAGCCACACCCGCTGCGACGCGAGGCTCGGCTCGCCCTTCATGTTCACGGCGGCGTAGGCGGTGTCGGGCGCCGTTCGCGTGTTCTCCTTCACCGTCACCGTGATCGGATCGCTCGCGAGAGTCGAACCGTTCAGGGTCGCGGTGGCCGTGAGCGTCGCCGTGCGGTCGCCGTCACCGTACGCCGCCCGGGCGACGACGCCGCCGCCCTGATAGGGGTCGGCCATGCCCGGGCCGGGGTCGACCGCCGCACCGGTTCCGGTGACGACCGAGGCATCCGAGGTCTTCCACGTGATCGCCGAGCCGAACTCGTCGCCCCTCACGGCGAGCGGAAGGTTCTCGGTGGTCGTGCGCGACACCGCGGCGACCGCCGCGCGGAGGTCCTCTCTCAGCGCGGCTGCGCCACCGTCGACGACCTGGACAGTGGCGGTGGCCGTGATGCTCCGGTCGAACACCGACGTGGCCGTGATCGTCGCCGTGCCGAGGGCGTTCGCCGTCACGGTGCCGTCGGAGCCGATCGAGGCGACCGCGGCGTTCGACGACGACCACCGCACCGCACTCGGCGCGCCCGTGGGCGAGGCCGCGGCCTTCAACAGGGTCGACCGCGTCGCGGCCATCGTCACCGATCCGTTCGCGACCTTCTCCCCGGTGATCGTGAGCGACGACAGCGCCACCGGCGTCTCGACATCGTCCCAGATCGAGATGTCGTCGAGGCTGCCCGCGAAGAAGCGGTCGCCCGAGTAGAACGATCGGCCGAGGTAGGCGGTCGTTCCCTGCAGGTCGGCCATCGTGATCGTCGCCTCCGCGTCGTACCCGGCGAGCGCGCCGTCGACGAACATGGCCAGGAGTCCCGGCTCGACGACGAGCCGATAGGTGTGCCAGCCGGGCGCCGCCGAGAACGAGAACCCTTGTTCGTCGTTCCACTGGTTGGTGGCGATGGCGACGCGCCCACCCCCGCTGTCGTCGACCTTCACCAGCAGGTAACGGTGGTCGTCCTTGCCGACGCCGACCGTGAAGAAGCCGTTGCCGCTCGTGCCGGATGCCGCCGAGAACTCCATCGTGAAGTCGTTGCCGACCGACGAGAACACCCGATCGGGAATCCGCGCGTACTGTCCGTTCGCACCCGACAGCTCCAACGCCGCAGAACTGCGTCCGGCGGGCACCCCGAAGGTCGGGTTGCCGACGGAGGTGTCGATGGCGTTGCCCTTGCCCGACGAGTCCGCACCGCGGTTCGAGGCGTCGTCGAACGTGTACCGCGCGACGAGGTGATCGTCTGCAGCGGCGAATGCCGCGGGCGCGACGGGGCTGACCAGGACTGCGGAGACGACGGCCAGGGCCGTCCACGTCGACGCTCTTCTCACGTGTGATCCTCCTCGACCCACGGGTGACGGCGCGATCGTATGACGTATTTTCTCGGCCGGTCAACCCCCCGAGTGAATCGAAGCGCCGTCGATCGCAGCGGATGCCGCAACCGCACGTGCTCATAGAGAGCTATCGAAAATCCTACTGCTCGGGGATTTCTATCGCTTCCCTTCGCGTCACCAGAAGACGTCGCACAGCAAAGGGCGAGCGGAGAGAATCGTCTGCGACCGGGCGCGTTCTCTGCCGTGATCGATTCGCGGGGGGTCACGATCGACGGCCATAGCGTCAGAGATCAGATGATTTCCGCGGTGGTGCTGCGGCGCTCCGCCCGAGATCGCCCATCTCGGGGTACGAAGTGGCGAGGCACCCGCCCGGTCGTAGACTTTGCCGCTCCGCGCAATATGGGTCAGGATGCCGTCATGCGCGTGTCTCCTCCCCTGCTCGGCGGACTGCTCGCACTCGTGGCGATCGCGGCCATTGGTTGCGCCGCGTCGGACGAGCGCCCGGCGAGCGCCGAGGCGATCGCCGAACACGCCCGCACCCTCGGCATCTCGGCGCAACTGGTCTTCACTACGGAGGTCGCGGGGTACACGCTCGCGCCGCAGTCCGTCGGCACGGCGGGCGACGACGGCATGTCGGCGACCTGGACCCGCGACGGGTCGGGCGCGATGATCGCGCTGCGCACCCAACGCGGCGAGACGACCGCCGACACCTGCGCGGCTCTGCCGATGTGGGACGATCCCGAGACTCCCGTCACGTGCACCGAAGACGCGGGGATCTGGCACCGCGAGCGCAACGGCGCCCACGAAGACATCGTCGTGCGCGACGAGGCATCCGTACGGATCATCGGGAGCGGCGGCGCCACGGTCGACGAGATCGACGCGGCCGCGAAGGCGGTTCGCGTGCCCACACCGAGCGAGCTCGACCTGCTGTTCTCCGACGCCCCGAGCCCCGATTCGACACCGGTGCAGCGCGGCGACCTCCCCGAGAACGGCGACGGCGCCCCGATCCAGCCCTCGGGCCCGGGCGGCTGACCCGACGAGACGACGGTCGACCCCGCTCGAAAGCGGGGCCGACGTGCGCACCCGCGGCCGAGACCGCGCTCGCGCATCTCCGCCGAGACGCACGGCCGCGACCTGAACGGACGACGGGTCGGGGTCGATGCTCGCGTTGCGCACTCGACGCGGCGAGACGACCACCGACACGGTCGACCCTGCCGAGCGGATGCAGCCGGCCAGGTCGGCCGACCCCTGCCAAATGAGGGCAGCCCCACTCGAAAGCGGGACTGCCCTGGGAAAACTGGCGGGCACACTGAGAGAACGTTGGAACCCGGAGGCGTGGTCGGCGTGTTCGATCGGGCCAAGCGAGGCGAGAGTGCCCGCGCCGTCCTGAAGCTACTGCTGCGCCGAAGGCTCTATCCAAACGGTCGAGGGTCGCATAACGGCTACACTCCGTCCGCTTGTGAGCGCAGCCTGCTAGAGCTTCACGGGACCAGCCCACATCAACGCGAAGTAACATCTGCTCCTCGTCGCCCTTGAAGAAGATTTGGCACGGGCTCGGACCGGCGGCGTGAGGCGCCCTAATCCAGTTGCGCCAAAGGTGGCATGCAGACTCCTGCGGAATCCGCGGCAAGTGCCAACCCTTGGTCCCCACGGGCACGGGGTGGCCAGCATCCGCCGATGGAGATGCGTGTTGAACAGCAGACGACCGCGGCGAGGATGCCAACGATGAACATTCAGATGGCAGTGTAGAGGGTTGAGGCCGAGCATCGCTTGCGACCGTCATCACCGCGGGCCAAGATAAAGCTTGTCGCCCGAAACCGGGTGCCCTCGCCCGAAAGGAAGCAGTCAATGTCAGCACTCTTCAGCTCCATCCGCGCCCGCATCTCGGTACGTTCCATGCGTCGCCGCGCTTACAGGGACAACTACTCCTGCTAGTGACCGCCCGAAGCGAGGGGGCGTCTCGAATGCGCGCCCCTCGTTTTGGGAGGCAGTCGATGCAACCGCACTGGCCGACAGCGTGGCCACTCATCCGAGAGTGGCAAGGTCGCCGATTCACGTACGTCGATAGCTATGTAGAACTCGGCGGTACCCTCGTGCACGGGGAACCGGAACAAAGTGTGCATGTCCTGTTGAACCGCGACACGCGGTTCCGTCGTGATTCGGGGTTCTTTATGACCCGTCGTGGAGGGACGCTGCCAGATGCCGAGCTTGAAGAACTGACTCAGCGTACCAAACGTGTATTGGCGGCGCACAGCCCACCAACCGATGAGGAACAGTTGGCTAGGCTCGCCGCCCCCGGGTCCGCGAAGACTCTTGAGTTCGGTCAGAGATTTATGTTCTGGTACTTTAGCGAGCCATTATTCGGATCGTCTCCAGCACTGCGGACGTCGGTGAGCAGTACCTAGAACGCGTTATTATCCCGCATTCGATTCAGGGTCGAGTCCTGATTTCGTCAAAACGTGTTTTCAGATCATGTGTGGCATCAGCCACGAAGGCTATCCGATCCGGCCAGGGCGACTCCGCTATCCTCGAAATGTTAAAGTCTGGTGCTCGTAGTGCAGACATTGATGATCTCGCCGAACTGTTCTTGCGGCAGGTGCTCGCACATGTCGGGTTCATGGGAACCTCGCTCGAGTGGCTATTCGTCCTGCTTGCCCGCCATCCCAGCTTGAAACCTCAAACACCGGAGGAGTCAACCGCCTTTGTTCGCGAAGCACAGAGGCTCCTTCCCACCGCGTGGCGGCTATTGCGAAGGCCACACCGCGCCGACGAACGTGAGCAAGTCATTGCAACCGTGCGTCTACACACTGATCCCCGGCGATGGGAACACTCCGATAAATTCCGCCCCTCCCGCTGGGCAGGCAGCCAGCCTGGGCGTGGAAGCTACATACCGTTCGGATACGGTCCAGGGTGTGCCCTGCCTCAGGCTTCGCGATTCAGCGTCTTGCCGAAATACTACTCTTGACGGCCGATAATCTGTCTGTAAATATCACCCGGGACCGCGGTCGCGAGCCGCGCGTCTATTCATTGCTGTCGCCGCCGCGGATGACGCTCTCTATCCGGAGATCGGGCGACGACCTACCAGTATTAGACGACCAGCATCGGCGGTAACGGGCGAGCGATCGTAGTCACCGTACGCGTTCTCGATCCTGAAACCTGCCGCCGCCATCCAACCGAGGAGCTCCTGCAGGGTCAGAATGCGCGTACGCAGCGCAACTTCGTGCATCCCAGCGATTGCCCGACCGCGCCGCGCCGTTACTTGATACGTCGTCTCGATGTATCCCCAGACTCGGTCAGTCTCGACACGTGAGCGAATATCGTAAACAACGTCGCCGTGTCGCTTCTTCACGAGTCGTTTGATCTTCCCCCGAGTGCTCCTTTCCCCGCCGTACCGGGAACGTCGACCACGACCTGCCCCCCAGGTTTCGTGAGCCGGAACAACTCCCTTGCCGCAACCATCATCGCATCAGGGGAAATCACGTGAGAGACGGCACCTCGGGGGCATATGACCAGGTCGAAACTCGCGTCCTTCAGTGTTGTACCCGCAAGGGATCCCATCTCGTAGTGCGCGAGCGGACTGTCCCCGACCAGCTTGAGCATCGCCGGCGAGGGGTCGACGCCCACGACATTAGCAACAGTGCGGGCGAGAATCTCGGTCAATCGCCCGTTTCCGCAGCCGATTTCACAGATATCCGACGCTCCCTCAGCAACGCCTGTCCAGAACTGAACATCGTCGTCGCTGTCTGTAAATAGCACCTCATAAAAGGGTGCAAAGTTGGCGTAGTCGTCTAGATCCTCTGGATATTGAAGCGTCAGATCAGTTGCTTCCGGGCGTGTAGAGGTACAGACACAGGCGCGCTCATGCCGGTAGTGTACTCGGGTGACTGGTTCCGCCCGCTACAGAGCGTTCTTCGTTGGTTCTGTGAGTTCTTCAGCTGCAGAGACCGTCTATGAGCTTGCCCTCCCACTCCTCGTGGTCGCGTACCTCGGCGGTACTCCCATGGAGGTCTCCCTGGTGCTTGCAGCGGAGCAGACCGCATGGCTCGCCCTCGGGCTTTTTGTTGGGACCTGGGTCGACCGATGGAGCATCGGGCGTGTCCTAATGGTAGCTGCGATCGCGCGGTGCGCTCTCATCGCGACCGTTCCCATCATGGCGCTGACCGCGACACTCTCGTTTGCGGCGGTGCTCATAATCGCGGCACTTCTTGGTGTGACGTGTGTGTTCTTCGCGACCGCGCAACGGTCGACGATGCCCTTCTGATCGACGGGAGGCCCTCATCGGCGCAAACTCACGCCTTGAGGCCGCGACAACTGCGGTCGCGATCGCGGGCCAGCTTGGAACGGGTGTCGTAACACGATTCTTCGGCGCGCCGATCGCGTTTCTCTTGGACGCGGTGCTGTCCGGGGCAGCCGGCGCCGCTTACTCACGACTAGGACGACTGAGGCCGGTAACGCATGAGCTAGCTAACGCGCCGCGGAAGAAGTACTTCGCAGCAGTGGCGGAAGGCCTGCGGAGCACATTCGGCCAAACATCGATGAGATCGCTACTGATTGTCGGGACGCTGTCGAACGCCCTCGTCGCTGCACAGTACTCCCTGGTTTTCACCTACATGACGTATGAACTTGACATGTCAGCCGTTGTCGTTTCGATTGTGCTCACGGTGATGTCAGTAGGATCCCTCGTGGGAGCATTACTTAACAGCCGACTATCGAAGCGATTCGGCAGCGGGCGGATGTGGTTGATCGCGATAGCGATCGTTCCACTAGCCGCGGGTTTATATCCGCTGACTACAGGATGGCCAGGCGCAGTGATCTTAATGTTCGGCGCTTGCATCCAGTCAATTGTTCTAGTTACCGTGCACATCAACGCGTACAGTGCTCGGCAACTATTCAGTCCACCGGATCAGCTTGCCAGGGTGAGTTCACTGTTTATGTTCGTCACCTGGGGTGTTATCCCCCTAGGGCTGATCATGGGCGGCGTCCTAGGATCGGCATTGGGTGCCCGGGCGGCGCTGGCCGCGATCGCGGTCGGCTTCTTGCTACCGCTGGGGTACGCGCTGATGACACCGCTTCGACGCATTGCCAGCTTTGAGCATGAGCATGCGCGCCTGCAGAGCACCGACGCATCACCGGCCGACACTTGACCGCGATCGATACGCCCACACGGCTGCGAGACAGCGTAGAAGAGCTGGAGCTTTTTCGAAGACATCGGTGGGGTATGATCGCGGCGGGCGAGCTTTATCTATACACGTCCAATCCGGTGGGGTATGCCGCCACCAAGGCGTAATTCTGCCAAGCTCGAGCGTGCTCGGTTCGGGTGCTCGACAGTCCGTTATCAGACCTCACGAACTTAATACATAGCTCTACTCTGCAAGAAAGCCGATGCCCAAGTGGCTCTTCATCACGTCACTGACCGTGCTGCCGAGATCGGCTACGACCTTGTCGCTCACATCGGCACTTGGCACGTCGACCCGGAATCTCTGCGCATGCAGGCCGCCCTCGTTTGAGAACGTCACGGCGGCGTCGAACACAGCGCGATATTGGGGCATGCGCCAACAGTATCGGTGGCGTTCTATGAGTCGATGGGGACGGCGTGCTCGACGCGGGTGTATCGACCGGTGAGCATCGGTGTCAGCTCGGTGTCGGCGGGAACGGCGGTGAGCATCTCGCAGACGAGCTCCGAGCCTCCGAGTCGTAGGCGCAAGACGGAGCGTCCGCGCGTGCTGATCCGGTCCAGGTGCAGCGTGTCGCCGTCCCAGCGCGCGGTACCGGGTTCATGGGGCTCGAAGCCGTACGAGTCGAACCACCACCATCCGGTCTCGGTGGCCACCCCATGTCCGCTCACGACGGTCTCGCCCGCTCGGGTCTCCGCATAGTCGATGACGAGGACTCCGGCCGATATGCCGATCCGAAACGTACCGTCGCGGTTCCTGCCGAAGTCCAGGCTGTGGCTTCGAGGCGTTCGTCGCCGTGCCACGCACCCAGAATACCAAATCGTTTGCCTATACTAATCATTGGTGCAGGCTACCATTGAGGGATGTCTGCGCATACACGTCCGCCCGGACCGCTTCTCGCCATGCCCACGTACGTTCTCTCACTGCTGGGGCGAGAGGCGCGCGCCGGCATGCTGACGGCGCTCCCCGAGGGGCTGCGACTGGGCCACCTGGCGGTCTTGGGCGCGCTCGCCGACGCACCGAGTCGCTCACAGCGTGATCTGGGAGCAGCGCTCGCCATCCACGCCACCGATCTGGTCGCGGTCATCGACGACCTTGTCGAGCGCGAGCTGGCCGAACGCGAAGTGGATGCCGCCGACCGGCGTCGCCGGCTCGTCCGCATCACCCCGGCAGGCCACGAACTGGTCGACCGATCCGTCGTCGAGAGCAAAGCCGTGGTCGACCAACTACTCGCCAGCCTGACGAAGACCGACCGAGACACCGTTCTCGGGCTCCTGACCACGGTTCTTCGGAGACGACCGGAAGCCATTGACCACACGTCCGCCTGACGCACACGGAGCGGCGGGGTCAGCGGCGACCATAAGACTGCCGGCCAGTCAATCGAACTCTACAGATGCCCGCGGCGCCCTCCGAAGCTCACTGACGGCCCCCGGCCGCACCTCAACATGATGTAGCCCGCAGGGATGTGGTCACACACAATCTCGAACGTTGCCCCACTTGAGGGCACACTGAGGGAACGTTGGGAAAATGACATCTGGAGGAAGGCTGCCCGCGCCATAGAGAACTCTGACTCGATGCATGCAAACGGGACTGCTGCACGAGTAGGTGACAGTTCCTAGTCACGCCGCCAGTGCGGCGGTCGTGTTCATGATGGTCTCGAACTCGATGGGCGTCAAACGGCCCAGGCGGGCCTGACGGCGGCGGCGGTGGTAGGTCCGTTCGATCCAGGTCACTATCGCGATCCGCAACTGCTCGCGGGTGGTCCAGGCCCGCCGGTCGAGGACGTTCTTCTGAAGCAGCGCGAAGAAGCTCTCCATGGCCGCGTTGTCTCCGCTCGATCCGACTCTGCCCATGCTCCCGACCATGCGGTGACGTGCCAGTGCGCGGAGCATCTTCCGGCTACGAAATTGACCAGGTTCAACCGGTCGATGCAACACCGCTTTGTTGGAGCAAGAGTAGCTGTTCGTTGAAGGCCTCGGCGGGGGTCTTCCAGTCGAGCGTCTTGCGGGGTCTGGTGTTCAGCGCGTGAGCGACGGCTTCGATCTCCTCGGCCGACCAGCAGGATAGATCGGTGCCTTTGGGGAAGTACTGACGCAGCAGCCCGTTGGTGTTCTCGTTCGTGCCGCGCTGCCAAGGCGATTGCGGATCGGCGAAGAACACCGGGATGCCGGTCTCGACCGTGAACTTCGCGTGAGCGGACATCTCCTTGCCACGATCCCAGGTCAACGACCTCGCCAGCTGGGTCGGGAGTGTCGACATCGTGTTCGTCAACGCGTCCTTCATCGTGATCGCGCCGTAGCCGGCCAGCGCGGGACCGTTCTTGGGTGTCTCCTTGTGCCGGTAGCCCTCCTCACGTGGAAGGTGGACCAGCAGGGTGAATCTGGTGCTGCGGTCGACGACGGTGCCGATCGCTGAGCGCTCCAGACCGATCAGCAGGTCACCTTCCCAATGGCCGGGAACAGCGCGGTCCTCAGCTTCTGCGGGGCGTTCGCTGATCAAAGTCCCGGGAGTGACATGCGCCCACGTCTTGCGGCGTGACCGTTCCCGCGGCGCGCGCAGCGCCCGGCCGGTGCGCAGACACCAGACGAGCTCGCGTTTGAGCGCGCCGCGGCCCTGAATGTAGAGCGACTGGTAGATC
>JBAIZL010000254.1:0-42058 GCA_036971475.1 Prosapia bicincta | reverse complement strand
GCTTTTTTATATTGGGAACTAAAACATGCCATGATGAATACATTTTTCTTGAACCTTTAGAATCCAGAGGTCCAGGCGATGGTAGAATTCTTTTGTTATTTTTAATAGAAGCTAATACGACATTATTTACTCCTCGTTAATTTTGTTTTAAACGAAAGCTGTTTCAGAGAACCTATATCGCTATTTATAGTTGTAGATTTATAGAATACGATCATCCAATTTCAGCCTGGGAAAACACTTGTTTACCAATTGCTGATTTTTATATAGGCTAATGACAGATCACAGACAATTTTGCTTGTTTAAACACTCAACGTTTCGAATTTCTTTCCGAAATTCCTTTTCATGAGCTCAACTTTAATTAAACAACTATACAACATAACTTACGATTTATAAAATACATAACATTATATAAAACATTAAAAAAGCAACAAATTATAAAACTCTTAATAAATATCCATTTACAAGTTAACAATTTTTTTCCATCACAATAAAACAGACAGATCACAGATACATACACTAACATATCTACTATTAATAACAGAGTCAACAATAAAAATTTATAAAACTACTCAATCATTATAATGTATATACATATTTGTTGATTTTTATCATGTTTTATATAATGTTATGTATTTTACAAATCGTAAGTTATGTTGTATAATTTTTTAATTAAAACTGAGCTCTTGAAAAGGAATTTCGGAAAGAAATTCGAAACATTTGGTGTTTAAAAAAGCAAAATTGTCTGTGATCTGTCATTAGCCTATATAAAAATCAGCAATTATTATTAACAGACATGAATTAAAAATATTAATTGCTGTTTTATTGGTTTTATTGCTGTTATGGTAATGGTAAAGCTACAGTGAAATTATATTCGAATTTTTCCAGGGTCATTTATTTTGAAAATTACACCTTATATACACCGAACCCAAGTATAAAATAATGTTGTTCATTGCTAATCTAAAACCAACGAAAAGCTTAAATCACTATCTTTCTGTGAAAACGTCTAGAAACGGTAAAAATTCTGGTCGACTCCTACAACGGGATTCTGTATGTGTTGTGGAATGATGGAAACTCAAAGAAAGGATTGTTCGGTGATCTGAAAACTATAAATTAATGTTAATCTTATAACAGAGAATATTTGTATTTTTTTATTAAACAATAAATCGTGAGGCATCCACAATACATATTATATTCATAAGATAAAGGGACACAACATAATCGTATTTTTAATGTTAAAAATAAACAGTTGTCTAAATGTAAAATATCTCCTAATGCTTCGCGTTTGTAGTTTTTGTTATGCAAATTGTCATGTTAACGAGGCGCAGGAAATTATTATTATTTAATTTTTTTAAGATTATTTCTAATTGAAAACTTTTAAAATAGGTTTTTTTATTTATTTTTATTATGATAGAAAAGTTTACAGTTTTGCAGTATTGAAAGCATGCACGTTGTATAAAACTCATGTGTCTACAGACATCATTATTGGTCTTGAATACATAAAAATGTTAAATCAGCATCAGAAACCGCCATAACTGTCTGTAAATTCTTTCCATTCAGCAGTTTTACCACGTACTGCTTTGTGGCGTCTTTTGATTTAGAAGACAGTCTAAGAATTTAACACGAGTAAAATAACTTTTAATAATAATATTGGATGCAATTTGAAGCAGGTTAGTAAGGGATTGCCTTAAAAGTGGCGCTTTGTCTAACAGAATGAGTAGGAAAAACAATTATGTACAAACATTTGTTTATATTAGTATGATAAGTATTCAAGTTCTTAATTACGGGAATCTTATTAATAATATTTTTGTTCGATGTAACTGCCACCATTCCCTGTAAGGCTATCACCATCATGAGTACAGCTAAGATTAAGGTAAAAAACTCTCTTGTACTATGAGATACTCCATCACTTGTGCAGGATGGAGTACCTGGAGTATATCTACTCACAATCGGGAACAAGAGCAAATGTTTACTCGTTATATCCGTTTGTAAGAAGGGAGGGCAGGGCTTAGAAAAAATCATGATGTTCTCTTGGTATTGCGAATAGGATAAAATGGAGGCGGTTAGTGCCAGAGTGGCCAAGTGGTAAAGATTTATTTGATTTTTACCCGATTGTTATTTTGTTGAGGGAAAGAGCAAGCAAAAATTTTGAATTTTAATACTTTATTGAACTTAGTATGGGGACATGAATTTCCAAGTCACATGATCCCTTCTGGTATCAGCTGTTCATAGATTAACACATATAGTACAATAAGCTTCGGTGATGCACTCTGTTAGAAATTTGAATAACTGCATTTAAACGATTCTGAAATTACAAGCTCGTTCGTGAAAGAGCATTCAACAAAAACAAGTTGTGAAAAGAGAAGAATTGCTACCCTTAGTACGTGTCTTTTGACTTTCTTTCGAGTCATAGAACACGGTTTTAGATGCAATGTTAGATCATCCAGCATGTGAAACCACGCTCCCATGAAGCCTATCTCAAACTCGTAACTCCTTCCCGAGGAACAGGCTCTAAACGCTGGGCTACTGTAAGGACTTCTTAGGAGGAGGAAACACTCCAACAAGACACTGCTACCCAGATCTACCCAGAACTTTACGAACGGCCATGTCGGCCCAAGTAGTGCAATCTAATCTTTATCTACACTCGGAAAGAGCCGGATCCTCAGACTAGGAACCTGGTCCTAGGCGAGCATAAACTCATCCCTTTAAACATTGGGAGTTGACTACTTACCATAGTAAAAAGTACATGTTCTCACAGCTGTTTCTGCTCTTTTTATTAAAACCTGAGAGGGTTGGCCCACTCTGGCTCTAACCGCCTCAACGCCAATGCATGATATCTTTCTTTAGTAGAACTATTCTCAAGGTCATTGTATATCCCTACTCGGGCAATACCTGTAACTGAATCACTCAACCTTCAGATGTTGTATATAGATACTGGACACAATAAATTGGCCATTATGTAGGAAGTTGATAGTAGTACTTGCAAACTATATCACTGTTCGTGGAGGGTACCCGAACAGCTGTAATAAGCCGTTCATTACAGAGTTTGCATTTACTGTGAAGTCCTTCAGATGTTTTAAGTTACCAACATCAGTTCTTTCTATCAGAACTGCTTTATCAGTGATGTGGGGGAGTCAAGTACTTCAAATCACAAAAGAAACTACAAATGTACGGGTGTTTTAATCTCCTTTATTCATTTTTACTACTGTCTTAGAGAAAATTAAGTGTAATTCAGATAGAGAAAGACAAATATGTCATTGGCATATTTGTTATCAATTACTCTGCAATTTATTTGAAAAAAACTAATATTCAAATATCATCCGATCACACAGATTATCCCTTCACAGCATTCTTATAGTAGCTACGTGGGTGACTCAGTCGATTAAACTTTCAAGCTATCTCAGCCATTCTGTAATAACCTTTTCTGATCTTGTGACTAATGCATGGCTCATTAGGGCTAGGCTCGTCAACTGTTTGGACAGAAATTAGCGCGACCATGTTGTTATTTCGATAAACCGATATCGCGTTGGGTTTTACCCTTGTAGTAACTTTCTAAACTTCCGGTTTCCGGTTTTATCTTTGACTGTAGCATCACTTCCTGTCTGTTGTATCCTATGGCGCAGGATATCGGCTTGTGACACTTTAAAGTAAAAGTTTTACGAGGGGGGGTATCTTAGAGGTTTTTAAGATTATTTTTGTGAAACATTAATGTAAAGAAACATTAGCCATTTATCTGTCCTTATATAATGCATGTACGATGGTTAAATAGTTAGTTGCCAAACCGTTATATAAATGGGAGAGGGATAGTGACGTTTTGAAAATTCAAGATTACACATCTTCCAAAGCAAAAACAAGGTTAAGAATATCACCAAGATTACTGCTCAGACCTCTCGTGCTCCTTACTATCTTTGTACTTTAAAAACATTTTAGTTTTATTGTAGAACTTCGGGAGGTTAGTGCACACTCCGCTGGACTCGGTCATGTCTGTTTTGCTTAAAATCAGCATTTATTTTCAATGTTATTAGTAATAAAATATTAGTTTATATAGGGTCAACGTAAGCTATTGTAATTTTCGATAGGACGTATAACTTTGTAAAAATGTCCAGAAAACAATTGTGTATGTTTTCTTAAGAGGTTGGTCAGCCTGACTATGGCTCCCTCCGAACGTTAGGAAATGATTGTGAATCAGGTAGAATTAAGTGAGGATATGGAACAAAGAGAATTATTATCTCTGCATATTTGCAAGATTATAGGCTTACTCCCCATCGGTATCATAGGGCAGAAAAGAGAATGAGAAAAAATAGGTGGAGTGAAGGAACGTCTAATCCAAAGAGAGTAGGAATAGGGGAAAATTTGTGTGGGTTAGGGTCATACTATACGGACGAAAAAACGCGAGGAAAAGTTCCATACAAGTACCAGGGTACGGTACTATTTGTGTTTAATGAATTATTACTTTACTTTTCCAAGATATGGATGACCCGAAGTAGAGTACTATGTCTTTTTCTGATAGGACATATGGCATCTGCGTGCATCCTATATTCACACATAGTGGATGTATGCAATTAGATTAGCTTCGTGGCTCATGGATCACGGTTTTAAATATTCCAAAATAATCTTGAAGATTTCTTTATTTTTTTTTGTCAGAATTGATTAAATACATTAAAATACCGTTACAGGTTTCCGGCAAGAAGCTCGCTATTGAAAGTTTCAAGTTTGTAAATTCGTCGCGCGATTGTATTTGTTATTGTGTACGAGTTTACTCGAGACAGTCTGTGCCCCCCTAGGTTTTGCAGCGGATTAGGGGTGTTTTATAGATAGGGTTGGGATTGATAACGTCCCAACGTTGCTCTTTCGAGTAAAAAGACGGTTTTGTGATTAGGGGAAGTCGCAGTTTCATTCTATTCGATAAGTTTATTACATATGAACTGAGTGACTGACTATTGTATTATTCATTTGTTATTATTTATTTATTTATTCGTCAATAAAATTAATATCTTGTAATTGTTTCTTTATAGAAGAATCTCTTTTTTCTAGTGATTTGTATGCAAATGAAATAACAGAATTAAAGATGGAAAACGTACTGTCTCAGTAAGTTTCTATAAATTTACAAAATTTCAAGTTCGGAGAGTAATAAACTAATGTAAAAGTGATTAGGAATCAAAGATGTCCGATATTGGTCCTCTTGACATGGGCCATTGAACGCTCTCTGTGCGTCGTACAGTTTTGGGATATTTGCCATTTAGGTTAGGTCAAGTCCGCACTTGCCAGAAAGGTCCAGACGTGGGCAAAGCTTCAACTATGCGATACAGTACATTATCTTGGCCGGGGCACATTTCGTACTATCAGAATGATAAATCTACTTGTTCCGGTACTTGGAGAAGTGTTGCTATAACTGTGAGTGTTAGTTAACTTTGCCAAATAATTCCCCTGCGCATGATATATGTCATAATGTGTCTATTATGGATCCGTTTTTAATTGGATAGTTAAACTTCTAAATGATTTCGCAGCTGTTCTTTGCTTACCTTTCTGTATAGTTTCATAGATTCTCCCACATCTTTTCGATCTATGTTTAATTTAGTTCTCTTAATAGTGGAAGACATTTACGTAAATGAAAACTGGTGGAATCAGTTCCCTTAAGCCAAGTTTATTTCTTTTCTATGTTGGAGGTGCTTTGCTGTATCTTAATTCCACATAGAATTTCCATTCACTTCCAATACTCTTACGTGATGTATGAAGACTATAACGTGAAAGTGATGCGGTGTCAGTGAAAGCATTATGTTTCCGAGAAAAGAGCGGGCGGACACACCGCACGGACGTGGCAGTGGATAGCCAGTATCGGTACCAAACGCATTTTTTTAGTTTTCACACTCGTATTTTTTGTTATGTTTAATCCTTTCTCACTATTTGTTGTGTTTATCTTTGCGATGGCGCCAAACAATTTTGTAAGGTTTGTAAACAATGTCAGAGGGTTTTATGCTTCCTTAACATAACCCTATGTTTATTCGCAGTCCTTTCTATCCTTCGTAGGTAATAATACGAGTAGGGATATTGGGCTATGAAGAAAAGTTACAAGAAAAGAACTCGCCTCATCCCACATTATACCCAGAGGATTAAGAAGCTTTTCGGAACTCGTTTCGTCCCACATTATACCCAGAGGATTAAGAAGCTTTTCGGAACTCGTTTCGTCCCACATTATACCCAGAGGATTAAGAAGCTTTTCGGAACTCGTTTCGTCCCACATTATAACCACATGATTATGAAGCTTCTTGGAACCCGCCTCATTCCACATTATACCCAGAGGATTATGAAGCTTCTCGGAACTCGCCTCATCCTACATTATACCCAGAGGATTAAGAAGCTTTTCGGAACTCGTTTCGTCCCACATTATAACCACATGATTATGAAGCTTCTTGGAACCCGCCTCATTCCACATTATAGCCAGAGGATTATGAAGCTTCTCGGAACTCGCCTCATCCTACATTATACCCAGAGGATTAAGAAGCTTTTCGGAACTCGTTTCGTCCCACATTATAACCACATGATTATGAAGCTTCTTGGAACCCGCCTCATTCCACATTATAGCCAGAGGATTATGAAGCTTCTCGGAACTCGCCTCATCATACATTATACCCAGAGGGTTATGAACATTATACCCAGAGGGTTATGAACATTATACCCAGAGGATTATGAACATTATACCCAGAGGGTTATGAACATTATACCCAGAGGATTATGAACATTATACCCAGAGGATTATGAACATTATACCCAAATTATACCCAGAGGATTATGAACATTATACCCAAAGGATTATGAAGCTTCTTGGAACTCGCCTCATCATACATTATACCCAGACGATTATGAACATTATACCCAGAGGATTATGAACATTATACCCAGAGGGTTATGAACATTATACCCAGAGGATTATGAACATTATACCCAGAGGATTATGAACATTATACCCAGAGGATTATGAACATTATACCCAGAGGATTATGAACATTATACCCAAAGGATTATGAAGCTTCTTGGAACTCGCCTCATCATACATTATACCCAGACGATTATGAACATTATACCCAGAGGATTATGAACATTATACCCAGAGGGTTATGAACATTATACCCAGAGGATTATGAACATTATACCCAGAGGATTATGAACATTATACCCAGAGGATTATGAACATTATACCCAAAGGATTATGAAGCTTCTTGGAACTCGCCTCATCATACATTATACCCAGAGGGTTATGAACATTATACCCAGAGGGTTATGAACATTATACCCAGAGGGTTATGAACATTATACCCAGAGGGTTATGAACATTATACCCAGAGGGTTATGAACATTATACCCAGAGGATTATGAACATTATACCCAGAGGATTATGAACATTATACCCAGAGGATTATGAACATTATACCCAAAGGATTATGAAGCTTCTTGGAACTCGCCTCATCATACATTATACCCAGAGGGTTATGAACATTATACCCAGAGGGTTATGAACATTATACCCAGAGGGTTATGAACATTATACCCAGAGGGTTATGAACATTATACCCAGAGGGTTATGAACATTATGCCCAGAGGATTATGAACATTATACCCAGAGGATTATGAACATTATACCCAGAGGATTATGAACATTATACCCAGAGGACTATGAACATTATACCCAAAGGATTATGAAGCTTCTTGGAACTCGCCTAATCATACATTATACCCAGAGGATTATGAACATTATACCCAAAGAATTATGAAGCTTCTTGGAACTCGCCTCATCATACATTATACCCAGAGGATTATGAACATTATACCCAGAGGATTATGAACATTATACCCAGAGGATTATGAACATTATACCCAGAGGATTATGAACATTATACCCAGAGGATTATGAACATTATACGCAGAGGATTATGAACATTATACCCAGAGGATTATGAACATTATACCCAGAGGATTATGAAGCTTCTCGGAACCCGCCTCATCCCACATTATACCCAAAGGATTATGAACATTATACCCAGAGGATTATGAACATTATACCCAGAGGATTATGAACATTATACCCAGAGGATTATGAAGCTTCTCGGAACCCGCCTCATCCCACATTATACCCAAAGGATTATGAACATTATACCCAGAGGATTATGAACATTATACCCAGAGGATTATGAACATTATACCCAGAGGATTATGAAGCTTCTCGGAACCCGCCTCATCCCACATTATACCCAGAGGATTATGAACATTATACCCAGAGGATTATGAACATTATACCCAGAGGATTATGAACATTATACCCAGAGGATTATGAACATTATACCCAGAGGATTATGAACATTATACCCAGAGGATTATGAACATTATACCCAGAGGATTATGAACATTATACCCAGAGGATTATGAACATTATACCCAGAGGATTATGAACATTATACCCAGAGGATTATGAACATTATACCCAGAGGATTATGAACATTATATCCAGAGGATTATGAACATTATACCCAGAGGATTATGAACATTATACCCAGAGGATTATGAAGCTTCTTGGAACTCGCCTCATCCCACGTTATACCCAGAGGATTATAAAGCTTCTCGGAACTCACCTCATCCTACATTATACCCAGAGGATTATGAACATTATACCCAGAGGATTATGAAGCTTCTCGGAACTCGCCTCATTCCACATTTTACCCAGACGATTAAAACATTTCTCGGAACTAGCTTGACCCTAAGTGAAACTCATAGTATTAAGAAGCTTTTCGGAACTATTCTGAAGCAAAAGCCCAAACGTTATCAAAATTCTTCTCAAATTATTATATAAAAATAAATTTTAAATAATAACAATGTTTCGTTTAGTTAAAGTGTGTCTCAAGTATTTCCGCTATAATACGAAGTATTAGGTTTGACTTTGGACTTTTTCTTTTGAATATTATGTAAAACGTTTTAAAAATTTATTAATTAATTTGGGTATCGTGTATGAGCGGGAAGTCACCATGCGAATCTAACTATGCTTGCTCCATTAGCCTGAAACGTCTGTAATGTGCACATCATGTGAATGACAATACATCGACCCCTTAGTCACGCTCAGCTCTGCGTGACCGGCCCGCCGCTTCCGTTGTCCTTATGGACCTTCTAGGCGTCATACATTGTCGCTTCCTGTACACGAATGCACTTATATAATGCGGATAGTTTTCATGTTGTTCGGCAATGTACAGCAGCCATTTTATACCGCATCTGGTTTTCATCGTTTGCAAGTCAGATGAAATGTTCTTAAACATTTGATGTTCTTCTCGTGGCACATAAGTTCTTTAGATGGCAAATAAATGGTTAGTTTAGGTGAGCTCTATGAGTTTTGTCATGATAACTTCGACTTGGTTAAATATGAGCTACGAATATTATTTGAACAAACGAATCAAGTTGTTAGATTCCCTCTAACCTGCCGGCCTCGTTCTGATTACAACTAATACATGTTTAACCTTATTAATTACTTTTAATTGTTGAAAAACCAATAATAATCTGAAGTTTAAAACTGAATTAGCTATAGTCGGATAAAAACATCAATATGGAGCGGCAGACGCGGCAATGGCACCTCGTTAGTTTGCCATTCATTGCCTTTACCCGATTCACGTCATTCACGGGACGTTGCGGGGACAAACATGGCAGCCCTGACAATCCCACTTGCCTCTCGCTCTTCTCAACGAGACTTTGTGAGATTCTCTCAAAGCTGGCAAAATTGCAGAATATTAATTTCAGACTATACAATTAGCAGCCTATATTAAAATGTTGTAATAGAATTAACGTTATAATATTTATTTATATTTCTACCTTTCTTTTCAAATATACTGTCTAATTAATAATATTTCATTTGAAAAAAACACTAGAAATGTTTTCGTTTATATCAATGAACTATTCCTGAAAATATCTATGATTTTAATAATCGAAGATGTTTGCAAATGATTTTTTTAATATTTTATTTAAGGCTAATAATGTATTTCTTATTTATTTTTTTTTTAAAGAGAGATCTTTTAATAAATGCGCGTGCGCACGCACACTGCCCCCCCACACTCAACTTTGCAATCTCTTTTAAATTTGGTTGAATTTTTGTCTATTGTAGTGAATGAAATAGCTATAATATTTTTTGTTTTTAGTTAGATTTATGTATACGTTTCCCAAACGGTTTTTAGTACTTACTCTTTGGTTGACTTAGCTTTTTCAGAAACATATGGATTTTATAGTCCTCATTAATGATATTATGTTGTCAACAATTTGATTTTTTTTGTTACATAAAACAAACTATTATAAACGATAATATGTTTGTGTAACGTCGTACAATATGTGCATATTAATAGTGTTCACGAAACAGCCTTGTGTATCTCATACACAACCCGAGACAGAAACTTATCTATAGTTTTACCAATTAGTCAGGAAAAGATAACATGTTATATCCTTCTAGAATTGTATAAAATAATTATTTTTTAAAAGCGTTTTACCTAAAAACACGAATAAAAACCCGTTTAAGAAATATTCTGGGTAAAACATTTTATGATATAGTGTTATGGTTTTCAATCGGCGACTGAAAGCTTTACATATTTTAATATCTCCACCCGCTGTTACTTCTCTGAGAGACTTTATAGTTCAACGGGCGTTCGTAAACATTGGTTTGCTTTGTCCGTGTGCCCTAAAAATTGCTCAGCCGTTAATCATCTCATTTCCCCCAACAAAGCGTACAATTAGCGCTATAGGTGAGTCAGCCAAGCCTAAATACCATGAATGGTTTTGAACCCATTTCTTATCATAAAGATAAGAAACAGACAGAAGGGCACCGTTGAACGTATGGTACATTAATTAATAAAACCGTCTATGGTATAGTTTACATATTAATTTAATCAGAAACTGAAATGTTTATTTATTAGAAAAGAAACAATTGAGTAAAATCCCTTATTTTGTTTAAACAGTTTAAAGTTCTTATGCTTTGGACAATTTTTTATTAGTATTTATAATGTTCGTTCGTTTCGGAGCACCTGCAATATAAAAACACCATCTGTAAGGCCGAGTGCCAGAAAGTTATAATAATATCAGTGGAAATTAAACAGTTACTTAGTAAACGTTCGTTTGCACCCTTTGATAAATATACAATCGAAATTAGAGAAGTATCTTGCCAAAAAAAGTCGAAGAATGACCTACCTTTAGACGCTCGTCATAGATTTCATTCTATCGAATACTGGCTTAATGTTTCGATAACAGAGGTTTGTTGAACTTATAGTTACAGAGTTACCATGTTTTCAATTGACCTCTTCGGTTTAGTGATAGGTTCGTCTTAGGAGAGCTCTGAGCGGACGACAGTGCAATGTGGAGCCAACCGTTCTCCCACTCTGACGACTTTCTTATAAGTAAGATTTGTAACAAGGTTTAAGGAATATCAAACACATTCCCCAAAAGTTGTAGAGAAGACAAGAGTAGCTTCTCCTCAAAAAGCCAAACTTAAAACCTTTTTCTTGTGGTTAAAGCAAAAAAAACGTCGTTACAAAAAACCTTAGCCCTAATAGCTCCGGATCCTGAAAAACCTTAGCCCTAATAGCTCCGGATCCTGAAAATCCTTAGCCCTAATAGCTCCGGATCCTGAAAAACCTTAGCCCTAATAGCTCCGGATCCTGAAAAACCTTAGCCCTAATAGCTCCGGATCCTGAAAAACCTTAGCCCTAATAGCTCCGGATCCTGAAAAACCTTAGCCCTAATAGCTCCGGATCCTGAAAAACCTTAGCCCTAATAGCTCCGGATCCTGAAAAACCTTAGCCCTAATAGCTCCGGATCCTGAAAAACCTTAGCCCTAATAGCTCCGGATCCTGAAAAACCTTAGCCCTAATAGCTCCGGATCCTGAAAAACCTTAGCCCTAATAGCTCCGGATCCTAAAAAACCTTAGCCCTAATAGCTCCGGATCCTGAAAAACCTTAGCCCTAATAGCTCCGGATCCTGAAAAACCTTAGCCCTAATAGCTCCGGATCCTGAAAAACCTTAGCCCTAATAGCTCCGGATCCTGAAAAACCTTAGCCCTAATAGCTCCGGATCCTGAAAAACCTTAGCCCTAATAGCTCCGGATCCTGAAAAACCTTAGCCCTAATAGCTCCGGATCCTGAAAAACCTTAGCCCTAATAGCTCCGGATCCTGAAAAACCTTAGCCCTAATAGCTCCGGATCCTGAAAAACCTTAGCCCTAATAGCTCCGGATCCTGAAAAACCTTAGCCCTAATAGCTCCGGATCCTGAAAAACATAATTATTATTTTAAAGGGATTAGTTTTGTTCAAATTGTAACAACAGTTTTCCTAGGTGATATATATATATATATATATATATATATATATATATATATATATATATATATATATATATATATATATATGCATACATGGCTCACATATGCAGGGTTTCTTTCTTAACCCAGAATGTACTCGGGTACGAGTGTGGGTACCAGTTCCAAACCCATGAAGGAAGGGAGAGAGGTAAGGAGGTTTCATTAGAGATAGCATAAAAGAAGAGATAAAATACTTGCATCCGGTGTAGAAGATAATCATTGTTAGCGTGATTAGAGCCGTTAATTCGCTTCATACAAGTGTAAAAAACCCTCTTCTAACGATTATCAGGATATTGCATTCACGTATCTGTTAGATGACGGTGATAAATAACAAAAGGGAAAAACTCTGCAGACCCGTACCCTCACCTCGAACTTGGTACATCCGTTTTTTTTCATCGGTCGCACTCAAAAATGGAAATAACTTGAAAATACATATTGCCTTTATGTATTATTAGAAATGTACTGCTTTAGCTTTCGGAGCTTCAAATGTCATCAACTATGACATCTTTCGTGTTTCAGTTTATTCTACTTATAACTTCTCGTTTGTAAACAATTATTAAGTAATAGTCCTGACGAAACCAAAACCTTAAACCGTTATAAAACAGTTATTCGTAGCAAGTTATACTAATAATCTTTGCTGTGGATTCACAGCCACGCAAACCTCGGAAGCCCATTAGCACGAAATCTTTTAATTCAAGTACCGTTAATTTTGAATAACCATTTCAACAGCCCCCGACTCGAACTAAGTTTTCGTCTAGCCTGGGATACTGGAAATAAATACGGTAATAATATTTAACCAATTGCTAGTCTTAACAAACATTGCACTGTCATCTGTGAGATAATCTTTAGAGCGTTTGGATTTATTAAAAACAAAGAAAATACGTTTTTGGTATGTTTAGTTAAGATCTAGAGTTTTAAGTTCTCGACTATTTTGAAATGGAAATCAAGGACGAACAGAGTGAGTCATTCTGTCACGTGATCATGCAGTAATGCCAACAGTTTTATCTGTTTAACAGTAAATTATCAACGAATACATCGTATTTTACGACCCTGTTGTAAATTCACGCGGAAAATTTAAAACACACTGCCTAGAATGTTTGCATTATCTTCATGCACAATTTCGGTTAGCATTATTAATTTATAATATTGTGCAAATAAAATTATAGCCATTTGTAAACAGAATTACATTTAGTTATTATTTATTTAAATACAGACTCCGGCAGTAAAACCTACCTAATTTTAAAAGGTATTTACAAAAGAAAATAAGACAGATAGAGAAAATATACCTTTAATGAACAATGAATACCATCTTTAATTACTTCGTTTTAAAAGTTATATCCGCTAAATGGCGTCCTCCATTGCTGATACATTGTATCATTTCTCTTGGAATAGCTGTAAGTGTAAGTGGGTCTCATCCAGAGAATAAACAAAGCACCAGGGGGAATGTTCTGAAGAATTTCCTCACACACAGCTTTACGAGTTTCAAAATCGTTCTCACTTGCTGGGTAACCATCATTTTAAATGGGTACAGCTCTCTGTGGAGAATTCTTCTTCCACTCCTGTCGGATAATCCCAGGGTGGTTGAATGTTTCAGTGCTGAACGTATTGAGGGTTGTTGGACGGACGCTCTCACACGCGCCACATTTTCCGGCGTTGTTACACTCCGATGTCGGCTAGTTCCTTTTCAGTGCTGAGCCTATTTGTCTACAGTTTGACAGCCACAGTTGAATAGTTTTCCTATCAGGAACACGATCATGTCGCCCAAGATCGAATCGAATACGGAACGCTCTCGCTGAGTAGCAATCACAGAACCACCCCGTTACTAACAAACTCCTCTACAACAAATACACGATTCTCACCAAGCCAAGCCATGATGCACAATGAAAATGCCACGACTTTCAAATAATACTCCCACCACATCAGTGCTACCACTACGACTCAAACAGCGGTTTTTTCAAATACGGGAGATTTTATTGCCAGACCCTGTAAAAACATAGACTCACACGACCATACAGGCGCGTGCTCATCGATGATTTTTGCAAATATGCCAAGCTCTTAGTACTCTACTCGTTGGTATGTGTCGGCTTCGGTGTATGTTCGAGTAATATAGAAATTTGGGAAAGATAGAGGAAGGTGAAAGACATGGGATTCTTGTATTCATTGAGAGCAGAATGAAAATGGTTATAGACAAGAAGAAAAACGTTATGATAAATAAAGCAAAAATATACCAAGTACAGGAAATTTTGTTCACTGTTTTATTGAACTACTTTAGGTGTTCTGTCTGTATTGTTATTTACTGTTTCATGATCTTGGTATTTTCTGCGATTATTGCTACCATCACCTGTTCAGGATGAAACTGATGAGGATATGAATCCTTCATGGTCCTGGGTTATCGAAGAAAAACGTCGGAGTACAGATTTTTGTTTACTCGAAGAGCTGTTTGCCTACTGAACCCAAAGAGAGACAATCACCTGTTATCTTGACATGTGGGATGTGAAACGGATAGGTTGATAATGCGAGTACATAATGAAATTAGCACATTAAAACCTACATGACATAGTAATACCCTGATAAGGAAAAAAGAAAGAAAGATATAGTAAGTGCCCATACCTACCTACTCATTATTCGTCAGCAGAACGTTTTCTTCTATTTTCTCTTCTCGGAGAACTTAACATTCACTAGAGATTTTTCTGATTTTTTTTTCATATTCTTAATAACTTCATAGTAAACTACGTTTCTCGAACGGCATCGACAGCGGCATACAGCAATTCTCTTTCTGTGTATTTCTCTAAGGGCTACAGTTGTCATCAACGAAAACCTTAGATCGTGAAATACAACAGGATGTTGCTACATTAAGTGTTTTAGCCTACACAACACTTAAGTGTGCGGGAAGGGTTTTCGTTTTCTTAGTCACTTGAAGGGGTCAAAACAGATCCTCTGCAACGATTGCTTTACATGATTCTGTCTGTAATGAGGACAAAAATATCTCAATTAATAATCTTTAACATTAGTTTATGACTATCCGAACTTTAAATTTTGTAAATTTGTAAAAACTTACTGAGACAGAAAGCTTTCGATCGCTATGTGGCGATCTTCATCGGTGTCTTTTTCTTGGAGATGTTGGGTCAAGCGGTGACGGTTTTAAAGGCAGGTTTTCGATAGTATCAAATAGTATGTGTGATTTGTATTGTGTTTGTTCGTTTAATATGTTTGTACTTTGTGTTTTGTGTGTCTGTAAATTTTCATTTGTTCTAGTAAGTTGAGAAGTGGTCCTTTTTTTGTTGAAATGTAAGATTTCTAGGTTATGATAAATGTCTGTATTTGTGTCCTGTTTCTTTTATGTGATTGTAAAATGCTGAGCTGGTGTTCTGTTTGTGTTCCTCGACTCTTGGTTGAAAGAGGCAACCTGTTTGTCCAATGTAGAACTTGTTGCAGTTTGTGCAGTTCAGTTTGTATACGCCTGGTGCTTGTAGTTGATCTTTTTTGTTGGTGTCGTGTTGTATTTTGTATTGTAAATTGTTATTAGTTTTGTTTGCTATTTTTTATCCTGTTTTTTGTAATTTGTGGGCTATTTTATTTGATGAGTTCGAATAGTCATAAACTGATGTTAAAGTGATTCGAACATAATGGACTACAAAATTCAAGAGCAAAATATCTCATTGGGTAAAAGTGATAGAAACATCTCTTCAACGTTGGCTGGCAAAATACATTTATAATTGTAATTTAACTGTAACTTGTTCTGTACTTAGTTTTAATATTTTGCTCGAGCGTCCGCTAACCATAAACAATTGATGGTATTGTTGTTACCATGGCAAAGCAAACAAATGTTAATGTAAACCTCAATAATACATACTTAAGTGAGACATGATAAAAACGGGCAACATTTCTTCCGCTTCCGTACTTCACGAAGCAAATGCTTTTTTTATTTCACTTCAATTAAATATATAATAGAATCTACGTGTAATACATTCACTTCACTTCACTGTTGTTACACTTCAAAGGTGATGGCAGGATAACTAAAAAGAGCCGTTCTATGAAATATTTTATCGACAATCTTTGATTTTAACATATCTTTATAATCTGTGAGTTGATTTTCTTCGTTGCATGATATTTCTTGTTAATTAAAAACTATGAGTGCGACAACCAGAAATTAACTGTTACTGGCTTAGACAGGTTTTAGAGCATTCCGTGTTGTTTTAGTGTAACCTAATTTACAGGGCCTGACAAAGGAAGCCTGCTTAGGAATGTCTACCCTCTGTAATCCTGTTAAGCTACTGCCTTAACAGACATGACGTTGCAGATTGGGACTAAAATACGTTTATTGGATTTCCTGTAACCCATATGGTAAAAGTATTTCAGTGACGTGAAAGACGCGGTTGTACAATGTGCTTGAGTATTAGAAGGGGAAGAAATTTAAGTTTAGATTTGAAATTTTCTAATACAAAATTTGGCGTAAGTATATACAAGATAAAACAGTGGCGTTTTATAATTTTATTATTGTTGGGATTATATTTGAATATCTAGAATAATTTTGCAATACTTTAACAAACGTATTCGAATTATATTCGTCCAACTCCACCAATATCTGAAGAAATATAACCCCCTTTTGGCACGGAGAAGGGTAAAAAAATAATAATCCTAATGGGTATTTTCGAGTTTTTTTTGTAGAGTACGTGATAGGTTTTATACAAAGAAGATAACATTTCAACCCCCATTTTTGTAAATACTCCATGGAAACCCTCAACATAGAACACAGCAGGCATGCTTTTACGCTTTCAAACTTAGAGTAATTATATTTGCAAGAGGGGGTGAAACCGCCCCTCGCTATTGTAAGAACGCACCCTTAGTTTACCGGGATATAAGTGTCCATTCATTACATGCGACACAATACCTCAGTCTGCATTTGGCAGATACCGTAATCCATGTTTGGGCTCGGTTTAGAGAATGAAGGAAGAGATATTTTTGTGCGTTTTTTCGGCATAATGGGGCACCCGTATCAAGTCTCACGCGAGAATTTAAAGGGATAAATTGATGTTTTGAATATATGTAATCACAGAATCCACATTTCGAATTTAAAATTGCAATAAATTACTCAATTATTATTTTTATGTTCTTAAAATATGTTTAAAAATATATATTAAAAAAAAAATTTATAAGTGGACTGATTTATAATTTTTTTTATTTATTACAAATTTTTAATTTTTTTTAAACGTTCCTATAGTAGCACTTACGTTGTCTGTTTCGAAAAAATGTGTCCCTTTAACAATTCGCCCGTAATTTAAGTAACCTATAACATCTTCTCCCAAAACTGTCGTCCTCGTTTATACAAAAAGTAAGTGCTAGTACAGACAAGAGTAGGTCAAGTTAAAGTTGGAAACAATCTAAATTTGCAATATAATAAATAGTAAATTGGGAATGAAAATAGTTATTATTTAAAAATAATAATAAATAAATAAGCTGTGTAGTGTTAACTATCACACAAATAAATAATTTGTGCTCTGTTCGGTACAAAACGGCTCCTTAACTCACGTAAACCCACAGTTCACTAGCGTAGAATTATCATCCCCAGAAGACTTGTACACATCTTTAGAACCCTAATCCTAACTGCATCAAGGTTTAAGTGGCCATGAACCAAAGAATGTACAAACCATCTATTTACGTTATATATTTCACCTTGAAAACGACTTAGGTAGCCTATAATTAAAAGTGGGTTTGTAGCAAGTTTGTGTGTGTAAGATATTTATTTACATTAACATTTGTATTATTTATTTCAACAGGTTTCGTTACCTCAAGGGATCAATCTGTATTTGATAAATTGCTTCAGATTTATTTCAACCTATTTAAACATTCGCTATTTAACGCGTCTCGTTTCATCGCTTATTGTTTCATGCTTCTAAGCACCAGCTCAAAGTGGTTTTCAGAAGAAAATGTCGGTCGTGCTTGCAAAATATCGCAAATTCCAGCGTCCGTTTGCTCAACTTTCTAGTAGTCATTGCACTGCTGAACTTTTCTTCTCTGCTGAACTTGAATAAATCTCCATAAAAACCACAGAACCCCCTAATTAGATCGGCGTTTTGTTCGCATTTAAATCTAATATAGGGTGTATTTTGGCTGAGACCAATGACACACATTGTGAAATAATCGTGACGATTGAGTGTAACCCCGCCTATTCCTCCACGACTTAGTAACCCTCGACAGTTTACAGGTCAAGCTTTGGCCTCTTAACTGTTGAGCCGAAAAGTAGCAATAGTGTTTAATATGAAGTTTCATTGTCATTATGTTATATCTACGATCCAAAGAAAACTATTGATGTTTTGAAATTAGTATTATTTAAATTAATTATCAGTTTAAATTAAATTATTTATACTAATTATTTTAATGTTATACAAAATTCTCAATGCATTTTAATTACGTTGTGATTAGGCTCTTTTTGTTTTTTGTCTTTTCTCATTACAAAAATAACATTAAGATAGAAATATAACGTTATATTAAAAGAGTAAAATTGCAAATGGTTTGGCTTAGCACATGACTTGGGTAGCGAGGGTCGGGAAAATTTCCTAGAGTCCCAATCGTAACCTTTCTTCGCAAGTTGTACAGAAGCGAGCTTGCATTATAGTTACATTCTGTTACCGCCCATATACACATTCAAACCGACAGTGCACAAAGTGGGCCGTTGTAGGCACGATGCATTCATTTATACTTTAATTCGATGGTTGGACGTTCTTATATCAGGTTTCAATCTGTAACATTGCCAATAGACGGCGGCCACTGTGACTCACAGGCGGCGTCAAAGATAGTTTAAAATATGTGATCTCATTCGAGATCCGCCTTAAATCTTGTCGCATTAGTTCATTCATTCAATTACGAACTTTTGGTGTTACAACTAGTGGCTTTCTATGGAAGGTTTTAGTTTTGATAACAAGCCGATAAGTTTTTAATGAATTATAATTGAACGTATTTCCGAGAGTTGGGAGGCACTTATTTAGTTACGTATATTTGCTCACACTCTCCTGATATATATCTTGTAGACATTTTCAATCATTAATAAACACGTTCTCATTCATCCAATCAAGTTCAAATACATTTCATTTAACCTATAGTGGTTGGCAATTGATGTTTATACAGTTTTTTTCAAACATTAATTCAATAATTAAATTATAAAAATTTGGGGGTCTAGGTCGGATTCGAACTGAGTAACTTCATGTTCGAAGTCTAGTGCTTTGGCACTGAGTCAAATTTCCCACGGCAAGAAATGGGACCATGTCGTCGAAACCTCTTTGTTGCTCAACCTGAAATTGTTGAAATGGTTACCACACAATATCATAAATAATGTTCCAGGTTTAAAAGTGCACGAAAAGAATAATATAAACAAACAAACTGGATTAACCAGATCACACCTTGCTTCCCAAACGGATAATGCGAAAAGAAACTACAACACAATACAAACGACGAAAAATAAGAAACTAAAAATAGTAACAAACAAAAATTATAGTCCAACACCATAAATAGAAAGGAAAATAGAAAATTGCAAGGAAATTCGAATTCTATGTTGCCACTTAATATTGGTATTTTGACACACACACACACACACACAGATATTAATTGTTGTTAACATTAAAAAAAATAATAAAACTTTTCATTGTTGACTTAAGTAGGAATTGATTTTTTTTTAAAAATATTTTACTTGTTTATTAGTCAACTTCGAACCACTTAACTTCATGATTAAAAATATATTTACCTTAATTGTGTAGTGGTATTTTTGTGAAACAGGTTTTTTTACTGTTATTTTGGATTGTTTCTCATTAATTGTTCTGGAATAAAGATCCAAATATTTATGTGACAAAGCTGATATTACCCTTGTACCAACACTCGGTTTTACATAATGGACAAAGTTTAAAAACAGGAATACTTCTTTATCAAAATATGTAATTTAAGAATAGAAATACGAATGAAGTAATTTGTTAGAAGGAGACTAAATTTAGACCGACCAAGACAAGACATGCATTATTTATTCACCAGTTTGAACATACGTATACTACCGGGTTTAGCTGCCAAATACATATCCTTGGTGTTTTACCTACAGTATTTACATAGGTCAGGTGGGGAAGCTTTCCGACAATTAATACTGTGCCATGTAATATATTATTTTAATGTCGTTTGAATAAGAAGTTGCCTCATAGACGCGCATGTGTCCTTCATCTAATATTGTTAGCTAAAACCTTTTTTTTGTAATATAAACATGATTCAAAATTTTAAATATTTCCATAAAATGGGGAATTGCATTCAGTTGTCACGATAAATAAACATCAACGCCTGATATATTTTATTGCTGGAGCAAATTGGCAACTACTTGTACTCACAACAGACTCCACGTTGTCATACTGTTACCTGACACAGTTGTGAATCAACTGCAGTAATCAAACATATTCAATGTTTATACCTTCCTTGCAAATACGGCCAAACGCATGAAACGATATTTATAGAGGAGGATTTATTGGATGGATATCTTTCTGCTGCATCTCTTTCTGTTTTATAAAGCTCAATCCTTGTTTTAAAAATGATACATTTACAATCGTACAACATATTCAAAGCAAGTAAGTGACCCTGCCAGTGTCATGCATATGCATATTCCCAGCGTCATTATGTCCTTCCCTTAATCTTGCATAACACGTTTCCTTTTCCTAATCCATTACAATGGGGTGACCCCGATGTTACTCCAGATTTATGCTTGACCCTTTATGATCCTGAGGGAGATAACGACCCTGACCCTGCCAGTGTCATGCATATGCATATTCCCAGCGTCATTATGTCCTTCCCTTAATCTTGCATAACACGTTTCCTTTTCCTAATCCATTACAATGGGGTGACCCCGATGTTACTCCAGATTTATGCTTGACCCTTTATGATCCTGAGGGAGATAACGACCCTGACCATGCAGTGCTTTAAATTTTCCTTATCCCCACATTAATGCATCATTATATTCTTTCCTTGGTTTCACCAAACTCCATCTACCTCCCCTCCCCCTATTTCTCTTACAAGGGGTTTACACCTCTTATGTCCTTCCCTTAATCTTGCATAACACGTTTCCTTTTCCTAATCCATTACAATGGGGTGACCCCGATGTTACTCCAGATTTATGCTTGACCCTTTATGATCCTGAGGGAGATAACGACCCTGACCCTGCCAGTGTCATGCATATGCATATTCCCAGCGTCATTATGTCCTTCCCTTAATCTTGCATAACACGTTTCCTTTTCCTAATCCATTACAATGGGGTGACCCCGATGTTACTCCAGATTTATGCTTGACCCTTTATGATCCTGAGGGAGATAACGACCCTGACCATGCAGTGCTTTAAATTTTCCTTATCCCCACATTAATGCATCATTATATTCTTTCCTTGGTTTCACCAAACTCCATCTACCTCCCCTCCCCCTATTTCTCTTACAAGGGGTTTACACCTCTTATGTCCTTCCCTTAATCTTGCATAACACGTTTCCTTTTCCTAATCCATTACAATGGGGTGACCCCGATGTTACTCCAGATTTATGCTTGACCCTTTATGATCCTGAGGGAGATAACGACCCTGACCCTGCCAGTGTCATGCATATGCATATTCCCAGCGTCATTATGTCCTTCCCTTAATCTTGCATAACACGTTTCCTTTTCCTAATCCATTACAATGGGGTGACCCCGATGTTACTCCAGATTTATGCTTGACCCTTTATGATCCTGAGGGAGATAACGACCCTGACCATGCAGTGCTTTAAATTTTCCTTATCCCCACATTAATGCATCATTATATTCTTTCCTTGGTTTCACCAAACTCCATCTACCTCCCCTCCCCCTATTTCTCTTACAAGGGGTTTACACCTCTTATGTCCTTCCCTTAATCTTGCATAACACGTTTCCTTTTCCTAATCCATTACAATGGGGTGACCCCGATGTTACTCCAGATTTATGCTTGACCCTTTATGATCCTGAGGGAGATAACGACCCTGACCATGCAGTGCTTTAAATTTTCCTTATCCCCACATTAATGCATCATTATATTCTTTCCTTGGTTTCACCAAACTCCATCTACCTCCCCTCCCCCTATTTCTCTTGCAAGGGGTTTACACCTCTTATGTCCTTCCCTTAATCTTGCATAACACGTTTCCTTTTCCTAATCCATTACAATGGGGTGACCCCGATGTTACTCCAGATTTATGCTTGACCCTTTATGATCCTGAGGGAGATAACGACCCTGACCATGCAGTGCTTTAAATTTTCCTTATCCCCACATTAATGCATCATTATATTCTTTCCTTGGTTTCACCAAACTCCATCTACCTCCCCTCCCCCTATTTCTCTTGCAAGGGGTTTACACCTCTTATGTCCTTCCCTTAATCTTGCATAACACGTTTCCTTTTCCTAATCCATTACAATGGGGTGACCCCGATGTTACTCCAGATTTATGCTTGACCCTTTATGATCCTGAGGGAGATAACGACCCTGACCATGCAGTGCTTTAAATTTTCCTTATCCCCACATTAATGCATCATTATATTCTTTCCTTGGTTTCACCAAACTCCATCTACCTCCCCTCCCCCTATTTCTCTTGCAAGGGGTTTACACCTCTTATGTCCTTCCCTTAATCTTGCATAACACGTTTCCTTTTCCTAATCCATTACAATGGGGTGACCCCGATGTTACTCCAGATTTATGCTTGACCCTTTATGATCCTGAGGGAGATAACGACCCTGACCATGCAGTGCTTTAAATTTTCCTTATCCCCACATTAATGCATCATTATATTCTTTCCTTGGTTTCACCAAACTCCATCTACCTCCCCTCCCCCTATTTCTCTTGCAAGGGGTTTACACCTCTTATGTCCTTCCCTTAATCTTGCATAACACGTTTCCTTTTCCTAATCCATTACAATGGGGTGACCCCGATGTTACTCCAGATTTATGCTTGACCCTTTATGATCCTGAGGGAGATAACGACCCTGACCATGCAGTGCTTTAAATTTTCCTTATCCCCACATTAATGCATCATTATATTCTTTCCTTGGTTTCACCAAACTCCATCTACCTCCCCTCCCCCTATTTCTCTTGCAAGGGGTTTACACCTCTTATGTCCTTCCCTTAATCTTGCATAACACGTTTCCTTTTCCTAATCCATTACAATGGGGTGACCCCGATGTTACTCCAGATTTATGCTTGACCCTTTATGATCCTGAGGGAGATAACGACCCTGACCATGCAGTGCTTTAAATTTTCCTTATCCCCACATTAATGCATCATTATATTCTTTCCTTGGTTTCACCAAACTCCATCTACCTCCCCTCCCCCTATTTCTCTTACAAGGGGTTTACACCTCTTATGTCCTTCCCTTAATCTTGCATAACACGTTTCCTTTTCCTAATCCATTACAATGGGGTGACCCCGATGTTACTCCAGATTTATGCTTGACCCTTTATGATCCTGAGGGAGATAACGACCCTGACCATGCAGTGCTTTAAATTTTCCTTATCCCCACATTAATGCATCATTATATTCTTTCCTTGGTTTCACCAAACTCCATCTACCTCCCCTCCCCCTATTTCTCTTACAAGGGGTTTACACCTCTTATGTCCTTCCCTTAATCTTGCATAACACGTTTCCTTTTCCTAATCCATTACAATGGGGTGACCCCGATGTTACTCCAGATTTATGCTTGACCCTTTATGATCCTGAGGGAGATAACGACCCTGACCATGCAGTGCTTTAAATTTTCCTTATCCCCACATTAATGCATCATTATATTCTTTCCTTGGTTTCACCAAACTCCATCTACCTCCCCTCCCCCTATTTCTCTTACAAGGGGTTTACACCTCTTATGTCCTTCCCTTAATCTTGCATAACACGTTTCCTTTTCCTAATCCATTACAATGGGGTGACCCCGATGTTACTCCAGATTTATGCTTGACCCTTTATGATCCTGAGGGAGATAACGACCCTGACCATGCAGTGCTTTAAATTTTCCTTATCCCCACATTAATGCATCATTATATTCTTTCCTTGGTTTCACCAAACTCCATCTACCTCCCCTCCCCCTATTTCTCTTACAAGGGGTTTACACCTCTTATGTCCTTCCCTTAATCTTGCATAACACGTTTCCTTTTCCTAATCCATTACAATGGGGTGACCCCGATGTTACTCCAGATTTATGCTTGACCCTTTATGATCCTGAGGGAGATAACGACCCTGACCATGCAGTGCTTTAAATTTTCCTTGTCCCCACATTAATGCATCATTATATTCTTTCCTTGGTTTCGCCAAACTCCATCTACCTCCCCCTCCCCCTATTTCTCTTACAAGGGGTTTACACCTCTTATGTCCTTCCCTTAATCTTGCATAACACGTTTCCTTTTCCTAATCCATTACAATGGGGTGACCCCGATGTTACTCCAGATTTATGCTTGACCCTTTATGATCCTGATGGAGGTAACGACCCTGACCATGCAGTGCTTTAAATTTTCCTTATCCCCACATTAATGCATCATTATATTCTTTCCTTGGTTTCACCAAACTCCATCTACATCCCCCTCCCCCTATTTCTCTTGCAAGGGGTTTACACCTCTTATGTCCTTCCCTTAATCTTGCATAACACGTTTCCTTTTCCTAATCCATTACAATGGGGTGACCCCGATGTTACTCCAGATTTATGCTTGACCCTTTATGATCCTGATGGAGGTAACGACCCTGACCATGCAGTGCTTTAAATTTTCCTTATCCCCACATTAATGCATCATTATATTCTTTCCTTGGTTTCACCAAACTCCATCTACATCCCCTCCCCCTATTTCTCTTGCAAGGGGTTTACACCTCTTATGTCCTTCCCTTAATCTTGCATAACACGTTTCCTTTTCCTAATCCATTACAATGGGGTGACCCCGATGTTACTCCAGATTTATGCTTGACCCTTTATGATCCTGATGGAGATAACGACCCTGACCATGCAGTGCTTTAAATTTTCCTTATCCCCACATTAATGCATCATTATATTCTTTCCTTGGTTTCACCAAACTCCATCTACATCCCCCTCCCCCTATTTCTCTTGCAAGGGGTTTACACCTCTTATGTCCTTCCCTTAATCTTGCATAACACGTTTCCTTTTCCTAATCCATTACAATGGGGTGACCCCGATGTTACTCCAGATTTATGCTTGACCCTTTATGATCCTGATGGAGGTAACGACCCTGACCATGCAGTGCTTTAAATTTTCCTTATCCCCACATTAATGCATCATTATATTCTTTCCTTGGTTTCACCAAACTCCATCTACATCCCCCTCCCCCTATTTCTCTTACAAGGGGTTTACACCTCTTATGTCCTTCCCTTAATCTTGCATAACACGTTTCCTTTTCCTAATCCATTACAATGGGGTGACCCCGATGTTACTCCAGATTTATGCTTGACCCTTTATGATCCTGATGGAGGTAACGACCCTGACCATGCAGTGCTTTAAATTTTCCTTATCCCCACATTAATGCATCATTATATTCTTTCCTTGGTTTCACCAAACTCCATCTACCTCCCCTCCCCCTATTTCTCTTACAAGGGGTTTACACCTCTTATGTCCTTCCCTTAATCTTGCATAACACGTTTCCTTTTCCTAATCCATTACAATGGGGTGACCCCGATGTTACTCCAGATTTATGCTTGACCCTTTATGATCCTGATGGAGATAACGACCCTGACCATGCAGTGCTTTAAATTTTCCTTATCCCCACATTAATGCATCATTATATTCTTTCCTTGGTTTCACCAAACTTCATCTACCTCCCCCTCCCCCTGGCCCTTTATGATCCTGATGGAGATAACGACCCTGACCATGCAGTGCTTTAAATTTTCCTTATCCCCACATTAATGCATCATTATATTCTTTCCTTGGTTTCACCAAACTCCATCTACCTCCCCTCCCCCTGACCCTTTATGATCCTGATGGAGATAACGACCCTGACCATGCAGTGCTTTAAATTTTCCTTATCCCCACATTAATGCATCATTATATTCTTTCCTTGGTTTCACCAAACTCCATCTACCTCCCCTCCCCCTGACCCTTTATGATCCTGATGGAGATAACGACCCTGACCATGCAGTGCTTTAAATTTTCCTTATCCCCACATTAATGCATCATTATATTCTTTTCTTGGTTTCACCAAACTCCATCTACCTCCCCTCCCCCTGACCCTTTATGATCCTGATGGAGATAACGACCCTGACCATGCAGTGCTTTAAATTTTCCTTATCCCCACATTAATGCATCATTATATTCTTTCCTCGGTTTCACCAAACTCCATCTACCTCCCCTCCCCCTATTTCTCTTACAAGGGGTTTACACCTCTTATGTCCTTCCCTTAATCTTGCATAACACGTTTCCTTTTCCTAATCCATTACAATGGGGTGACCCCGATGTTACTCCAGATTTATGCTTGACCCTTTATGGTTCTGATGGAGATAACGACCCTGACCATGCAGTGCTTTAAATTTTCCTTATCCCCACATTAATGCATCATTATATTCTTTCCTCGGTTTCACCAAACTCCATCTACCTCCCCTCCCCCTATTTCTCTTACAAGGGGTTTACACCTCTTATGATGTTGATAAAGAGTAAATCGACTTCAGGTGAACGAACCTGCTAATGCGATGATCACTGCTATATCCTCTACCAAGTTTTTATGTTCCTACTTTAAGTCTACGTATTTTGCAATCCTTTCATATATACAATATCAAGAGCACAGTGGTACAATATATTACAATGCAAATATCGGAAAGAGCCCTAATACCACAAAAATAATAAAAAATAACGAATAAAAAAAGGTTATATAAGATTAAACCCTTATGTACATTTCGATGTCCATGTCATCATCATCAGAGGGTCTTATGGTCAATCTAGTTGGTAACTTCTTGTTCGCTAGATTGTAATTTTGTAATAAGACCCTCTGATGATGTTGACATGGACATCGAAATGTACATAAGTAAGTTGTTTTACTTGTTATTTTTGTGGTCTCTTTCCATTATTTTCATTGTAATCTTTTCATATCCTTCTTAGATAATAATTGTCGTCCTGACTGGTCGCCTTGAAATTTAATAACACGAATATATATATACATATGGCATGTTTGTCGAAAAAGTGTAGTTTTAAATAATAACTCAGCTTGTGAAGCAATGTAATAATTTAATAGCCATCTAAAAGTAACTCACTCTCACAATACATACTTCCGTTTCAGTGAGCAAAGACATCATCTACACTGATTATATCCGCACTTTACATCCATTTAATCACAACTAAGATAACTCATTATAAGAGTGCAGTTCTAGTAACCAAGATGATCACTTGGCCAGGAATCACGTTTGCTATAATATACGTATTTGCTGCAAGTTTTTATTCCCCTGTTAAATAATTTCCTTGACTCAGAAGCTGAGCTCTAATCTTAGTTTAAGAATTATGAGTCTAAAACGAATATAACAATAAATACGCATAGTTAACAAAGGGCCAAACATTGAGCCCAGCTGTAATTATGTCTCCACTTTAATTATAATTAAGGATGATTCGCTGGTTATAGAAACGCGCTAAATGTAGTAAAAGTCTTAACCGCGTGTATTAGTTTTATAATTGAATGATCCTATGTTATCTTTACTTATGCTTAGATTTTATATGTCAACGTAATTCAGTTAAAGACTTATCATCTCTTCTGAAGAGAAAAACCTCTCTTCGGTTGTTTACCTCAAAGTATGTAATCACGTGTTTCACGGAGCCACGCGATTAGCATGAACAACTTTCTTTGGACACTGAAATCAACTCTCTCTAGTAACGTCGTGTTGCTAAACTACCTCAAAACTTTGTAAAATATCGAATACAAGATCCACAAAGTTTGGTCAAAGCAGCGGTTCTGGTTCAGTGAAATGTGGATGGGTTTTAATACTTTTATTAAAATTAGGCACTTACCGTTTCCGGTGAGATACGTTGCAACTGTTCCTGCAAGGAAGCCTATTTACGTTGACGTAAAGTTGCTAACACTGTTGGCGTAATTCCGGTGAGATACGTTGCAACTGTTCCTGCAACGGAGCCTATTTACGTTGACGTAAAGTTGCTAACACTGTTGGCGTAATTCCGGTGAGATACGTTGCAAGTTCCTGCAAGGAAGCCTATTTACGTTGACGTAAAGTTGCTAACACTGTTGGCGTAATTCCGGTGAGATACGTTGCGACTGTTCCTGCAACGGAGCCTATTTACGTTGACGTAAAGTTGCTAACACTGTTGGCGTAATTCCGGTGAGATACGTTGCGACTGTTCCTGCAACGGAGCCTATTTACGTTGACGTAAAGTTGCTAACACTGTTGGCGTAATTCCGGTGAGATACGTTGCAACTGTTCCTGCAAGGAAGCCTATTTACGTTGACGTAAAGTTGCTAACACTGTTGGCGTAATTCCGGTGAGATACGTTACGACTGTTCCTGCAACGGAGCCTATTTACGTTGACGTAAAGTTGCTAACACTGTTGGCGTAATTCCGGTGAGATACGTTGCGACTGTTCCTGCAACGGAGCCTATTTACGTTGACGTAAAGTTGCTAACACTGTTGGCGTAATTCCGGTGAGATACGTTGCAACTGTCCCTGCAAGGAAGCCTATTTACGTTGACGTAAAGTTGCTAACACTGTTGGCGTAATTCCGGTGAGATACGTTACGACTGTTCCTGCAACGGAGCCTATTTACGTTGACGTAAAGTTGCTAACACTGTTGGCGTAATTCCGGTGAGATACGTTGCGACTGTTCCTGCAACGGAGCCTATTTACGTTGACGTAAAGTTGCTAACACTGTTGGCGTAATTCCGGTGAGATACGTTGCAACTGTCCCTGCAAGGAAGCCTATTTACGTTGACGTAAAGTTGCTAACACTGTTGGCGTAATTCCGGTGAGATACGTTACGACTGTTCCTGCAACGAAGCCTATTTACGTTGACGTAAAGTTGCTAACACTGTTGGCGTAATTCCGGTGAGATACGTTACGACTGTTCCTGCAACGAAGCCTATTTACGTTGACGTAAAGTTGCTAACACTGTTGGCGTAATTCACTCCAATGAGAGTTTATCCATAGATCACACTTCGCAAATTTTATGGAATCATTTCGTCTGATTAATTAAAATGAAATATTTACAAACATAAGAAAGTACAAGCTCTATATTAAATAGTTTAGTCGATTTAAAAAAGTATCACTTGGTCACTTGAAAATATTATATATTATGCAATATCATTCACTAGAACAGCAGCACTAGGCTATAGATTTAAAATACTACAATGCAATTTAGCACAACACACTTTGTAGCACTTTTATGTATGACTAATATATGTATAAAACAAAATATGCGACGAAAGAAATAAAAGAACGAAAAAGAAATTTGCAGAACTGTTTGCGTGAATCTAAGACCACCGTGGAAATAGTGTTTAGTAGAAATGTCTAGAAAGTAGGCCTCTTGCGTAAGTTTCTTTACACAACAAATTAGTCTTTAATGGATAACAACAAAGATACTTAGACGTTGGAAGTTATTACATAACATTTCTTTAATATCATTTTATGTCTTTAGTATTTAACGTTGTTGATAATTTATCGTCGGTTTCAAATACTAACTTCATAAACGTTACCATCTGTGCACATTGTATTCAATCCCAAATCACTTACTTTAAATCACATTAATCCTTATGCGAACTGACTGTCTTGTACGAAACTCTTACACATTATGTTTTATTTAGGATTATTAGATTGGCATCAGCTGTTTATTACAAAACTGGGTGGCGGGTTAGACACCTGTCTTTTGCTTTAAATTTGGATAGATTTAAGCGTCCTTGAAATTTTGTGAAAATACAAATTCATGAACATTTTATTCCAACAATTCAACCTGTAAGCTCACGGTCTTTGCATGGTAATGCGCAGTTTTCCATTCTGCTTGTACATTTACCGCTAACAATATCGCTGTACAAAAAAAGGTTTCATGTATCCGAAAATATTTGAAAACGTGGCCATTTAAGTGCATATTGGTTCATTGCCAAACACAGATTGCCGGTTTCATAGGTTGGTCACAGATATTATTTTTTTAATGATTCAATTACCAATAATAGACTATTTATAAACTCCTGTTATATCATTTCACTGAGAACCTACATTTAGAAAGTGGCTAAACTAGAAACTTGAGACCTCTCGTCACTCCGGTAGGTAGCAGGACTACCAGTCTGTCCACAGCCTTATCCTTCTTACAAGTTAGTGTAAGAGTAGACCTTGATGAAGAGCAATTGCCCCCCTCTCTTCCATGGAGGGGATATTTTATATTTTATATTTCTACCTTAATACTATCTAAATTCACTATCCTTCTAGGCGATAGAAGTCATACTGGCTGACGCTTTAATACATCATTTCATTATGAATGAAAAATTAAAAGAATTTTTGGAAGAAATCGTTTAAAACGATATTGAACGGTTTGTTATTTTTTTTTAAAATATAAATCATAAAATTAATACAAAATAACATTATTTCTTATACCTCTGTATGTACACTTCCATCTAGTTGAATCAACGATTTAGATCCCACGACCCCCCTATAAGCCCTGCTTACGTCCCTACTTTAATCCTGCGTTTATTAACAATCGTTCCCTGCCCTTTAAAAGTTGTGATCGCCTTAAAACCATCTACAAAGTAAATAATAAAAATAAAAAGTAAATCACTTTTAATCAGTCGCCTCAAACGGCAAACAATTCTATAATTCTAACCTGGGTAGGTGGTTCACTGGTTGCAGAAAGAATGTTTCTATGTGATTTAAATAGGATAACCTGTTTTCAAAATAACTTGCTTAACATGGATGTTAAACGAATAAAATAATGTTTTTGTTTTCGAATTTATCGTATTAGTTTTTTTTTTATAAAAGTAAAGGGGTAAATGGAATGGAAATTGTTTTTGCAGTAGAAAGGTAAAGGGGTACAATGAGTTATGACCTGTGTACGAGGAGGAGGGTGGTCCCATCCCTTAATCATTCACTCCCAGACGGGGTTCTAATGCGTTGTTTTCATGTTCAGCCATTTAGTAAACTTCAGCAGCATAGTACGGAGAGCTGCGATTGTTCTCTAACAAATGTTTGCTTTTAGAGTTGCCCTGTAAAATGTAAAAGTTCTTTTTACTACTCTTGTTTTGCAGAAACCAACCCTACTAATTAAAGTATTTACCGGACTGATAGAGTTGCAACATTGCAATGAAGTTTTGTAAAAAATATTTATGTTTGTATGTAAAAATATCCTAGAAAATTGTTACAAAAATTTCTTTTGATGAGATTAAATAAAGAGATTCGTCAACGAATAGAAAAAAGAAAGTAATTGGCAAACGGCACAACTTTAAAATTGTAATCGTCTTCCATTGTAAAATTTTTGTTCCCATCTTATATCTTCAATCTTCTTAGTTTAGTCCAAAAAATACCTTTGGTTTCGTACTTATACTGCTATAAATTTTTCCGTCATGTCATTTATATTTTGTCTTTTCATCTGTCCTTATAACGTACGTTTTTTCAACATTTTGTGTCATAATTTTTCCTTCCACTTTTTTATTACTCCTTGTATTGTTGGTATCATGGTAGCTACATTAGAGGATCAGTTCCCAGAGAGTTAGGTTTAGTTTACTGTAGAATAGAAAATGATACCTGTAGTCCTTTAAAGTAGTGATTTGCTTTATTTCTTCTGATATTTGTTTAATATTTTGTTAATTTACGAGTATATATAATTTATTTTAATATAAATAATAATATTATAATAAGTTTCATAACATAATTATAAAAAGAAAATTGTCCTAATATATTTAGATATTATGAGAACTTTATTTCTAATGTTTTCTGTAAAATTCTACAAGCGATCACTAGAGCGCTACCAATAAAGTCGTTATATATCTTTAGATATCTCTAGATATTACATCTTTACGTATTACAACTTTACATATTACATCTCTACATATTACATCTCTGCTTATTACATCTCTACATATTAGGCCTACTTCTTTACATATTACTCCTCTCGATATTACATCTCTACATATTAGGCCTACTTCTTTACATATTACTCCTCTCGATATTACATGTCTACATATTAGGCCTACTTCTTTACATATTACTCCTCTCGATATTACATCTCTACATATTAGGCCTACTTCTTTACATATTACTCCTCTCGATATTACATCTCTACATATTAGGCCTACTTCTTTACATATTACTCCTCTCGATATTACATCTCTACATATTAGGCCTACTTCTTTACATATTACTCCTCTCGATATTACATCTCTACATATTAGGCCTACTTCTTTACATATTACTCCTCTCGATATTACATCTCTACATATTAGGCCTACTTCTTTACATATTACTCCTCTCGATATTACATCTCTACATATTAGGCCTACTTCTTTACATATTACTCCTCTCGATATTACATCTCTACATATTAGGCCTACTTCTTTACATATTACTCCTCTCGATATTACATCTCTACATATTAGGCCTACTTCTTTACATATTACTCCTCTCGATATTACATGTCTACATATTAGGCCTACTTCTTTACATATTACTCCTCTCGATATTACATGTCTACATATTAGGCCTACTTCTTTACATATTACTCCTCCCGATATTACATCTCTACATATTAGGCCTACTTCTTTACATATTACTCCTCTCGATATTACATGTCTACATATTAGGCCTACTTCTTTACATATTACTCCTCTCGATATTACATGTCTACATATTAGGCCTACTTCTTTACATATTACTCCTCTCGATATTACATCTCTACATATTAGCCCTACTTCTTTACATATTACTCCTCTCGATATTACATCTCTACATATTAGGCCTACTTCTTTACATATTACTCCTCTCGATATTACATGTCTACATATTAGGCCTACTTCTTTACATATTACTCCTCTCGATATTACATCTCTACATATTAGGCCTACTTCTTTACATATTACTCCTCTCGATATTACATCTCTACATATTAGGCCTACTTCTTTACATATTACTCCTCTCGATATTACATGTCTACATATTAGGCCTACTTCTTTACATATTACTCCTCTCGATATTACATGTCTACATATTAGGCCTACTTCTTTACATATTACTCCTCTCGATATTACATGTCTACATATTAGGCCTACTTCTTTACATATTACTCCTCTCGATATTACATCTCTACATATTAGGCCTACTTCTTTACATATTACTCCTCTCGATATTACATCTCTACATATTAGGCCTACTTCTTTACATATTACTCCTCTCGATATTACATCTCTACATATTCGGCCTACTTCTTTACATATTACTCCTCTCGATATTACATGTCTACATATTAGGCCTACTTCTTTACATATTACTCCTCTCGATATTACATCTCTACATATTAGGCCTACTTCTTTACATATTACTCCTCTCGATATTACATCTCTACATATTAGGCCTACTTCTTTACATATTACTCCTCGATATTACATCTCTACATATTACTCCTCTCGATATTACATCTCTACATATTAGGCCTACTTCTTTACATATTACTCCTCTCGATATTACATGTCTACATATTAGGCCTACTTCTTTACATATTACTCCTCTCGATATTACATGTCTACATATTAGCCCTACTTCTTTACATATTACTCCTCTCGATATTACATGTCTACATATTAGCCCTACTTCTTTACATATTACTCCTCTCGATATTACATCTCTACATATTAGGCCTACTTCTTTACATATTACTCCTCTCGATATTACATGTCTACATATTAGGCCTACTTCTTTACATATTACTTCTCTCGATATTACATGTCTACATATTAGGCCTACTTCTTTACATATTACTCCTCTCGATATTACATCTCTACATATTAGGCCTACTTCTTTACATATTACTCCTCTCGATATTACATCTCTACATATTAGGCCTACTTCTTTACATATTACTCCTCTCGATATTACATCTCTACATATTAGGCCTACTTCTTTACATATTACTCCTCTCGATATTACATCTCTACATATTAGGCCTACTTCTTTACATATTACTCCTCTCGATATTACATCTCTACATATTAGGCCTACTTCTTTACATATTACTCCTCTCGATATTACATCTCTACATATTAGGCCTACTTCTTTACATATTACTCCTCTCGATATTACATCTCTACATATTAGGCCTACTTCTTTACATATTACTCCTCTCGATATTACATCTCTACATATTAGGCCTACTTCTTTACATATTACTCCTCTCGATATTACATGTCTACATATTAGGCCTACTTCTTTACATATTACTCCTCTCGATATTACATGTCTACATATTAGGCCTACTTCTTTACATATTACTCCTCCCGATATTACATCTCTACATATTAGGCCTACTTCTTTACATATTACTCCTCTCGATATTACATGTCTACATATTAGGCCTACTTCTTTACATATTACTCCTCTCGATATTACATGTCTACATATTAGGCCTACTTCTTTACATATTACTCCTCTCGATATTACATCTCTACATATTAGCCCTACTTCTTTACATATTACTCCTCTCGATATTACATCTCTACATATTAGGCCTACTTCTTTACATATTACTCCTCTCGATATTACATGTCTACATATTAGGCCTACTTCTTTACATATTACTCCTCTCGATATTACATCTCTACATATTAGGCCTACTTCTTTACATATTACTCCTCTCGATATTACATCTCTACATATTAGGCCTACTTCTTTACATATTACTCCTCTCGATATTACATGTCTACATATTAGGCCTACTTCTTTACATATTACTCCTCTCGATATTACATGTCTACATATTAGGCCTACTTCTTTACATATTACTCCTCTCGATATTACATGTCTACATATTAGGCCTACTTCTTTACATATTACTCCTCTCGATATTACATCTCTACATATTAGGCCTACTTCTTTACATATTACTCCTCTCGATATTACATCTCTACATATTAGGCCTACTTCTTTACATATTACTCCTCTCGATATTACATCTCTACATATTAGGCCTACTTCTTTACATATTACTCCTCTCGATATTACATGTCTACATATTAGGCCTACTTCTTTACATATTACTCCTCTCGATATTACATCTCTACATATTAGGCCTACTTCTTTACATATTACTCCTCTCGATATTACATCTCTACATATTAGGCCTACTTCTTTACATATTACTCCTCTCGATATTACATCTCTACATATTACTCCTCTCGATATTACATCTCTACATATTAGGCCTACTTCTTTACATATTACTCCTCTCGATATTACATGTCTACATATTAGGCCTACTTCTTTACATATTACTCCTCTCGATATTACATGTCTACATATTAGCCCTACTTCTTTACATATTACTCCTCTCGATATTACATGTCTACATATTAGCCCTACTTCTTTACATATTACTCCTCTCGATATTACATCTCTACATATTAGGCCTACTTCTTTACATATTACTCCTCTCGATATTACATGTCTACATATTAGGCCTACTTCTTTACATATTACTTCTCTCGATATTACATGTCTACATATTAGGCCTACTTCTTTACATATTACTCCTCTCGATATTACATGTCTACATATTAGGCCTACTTCTTTACATATTACTCCTCTCGATATTACATGTCTACATATTAGGCCTACTTCTTTACATATTACTCCTCCCGATATTACATGTCTACATATTAGGCCTACTTCTTTACATATTACTCCTCTCGATATTACATCTCTACATATTAGGCCTACTTCTTTACATATTACTCCTCTCGATATTACATCTCTACATATTAGGCCTACTTCTTTACATATTACTCCTCTCGATATTACATCTCTACATATTAGCCCTACTTCTTTACATATTACTCCTCTCGATATTACATCTCTACATATTAGGCCTACTTCTTTACATATTACTCCTCTCGATATTACATGTCTACATATTAGGCCTACTTCTTTACATATTACTCCTCTCGATATTACATCTCTACATATTAGGCCTACTTCTTTACATATTACTCCTCTCGATATTACATCTCTACATATTAGGCCTACTTCTTTACATATTACTCCTCTCGATATTACATGTCTACATATTAGGCCTACTTCTTTACATATTACTCCTCTCGATATTACATCTCTACATATTAGGCCTACTTCTTTACATATTACTCCTCTCGATATTACATCTCTACATATTAGGCCTACTTCTTTACATATTACTCCTCTCGATATTACATCTCTACATATTAGGCCTACTTCTTTACATATTACTCCTCTCGATATTACATCTCTACATATTAGGCCTACTTCTTTACATATTACTCCTCTCGATATTACATCTTTACATATTAGGCCTACTTCTTTACATATTACTCCTCTCGATATTACATGTCTACATATTAGGCCTACTTCTTTACATATTACTCCTCTCGATATTACATCTTTACATATTAGGCCTACTTCTTTACATATTACTCCTCTCGATATTACATCTCTACATATTAGGCCTACTTCTTTACATATTACTCCTCTCGATATTACATGTCTACATATTAGGCCTACTTCTTTACATATTACTCCTCTCGATATTACATCTCTACATATTAGGCCTACTTCTTTACATATTACTCCTCTCGATATTACATCTCTACATATTAGGCCTACTTCTTTACATATTACTCCTCTCGATATTACATCTCTACATATTAGGCCTACTTCTTTACATATTACTCCTCTCGATATTACATCTCTACATATTAGGCCTACTTCTTTACATATTACTCCTCTCGATATTACATGTCTACATATTAGGCCTACTTCTTTACATATTACTCCTCTCGATATTACATGTCTACATATTAGGCCTACTTCTTTACATATTACTCCTCTCGATATTACATGTCTACATATTAGGCCTACTTCTTTACATATTACTCCTCTCGATATTACATGTCTACATATTAGGCCTACTTCTTTACATATTACTCCTCTCGATATTACATCTCTACATATTAGGCCTACTTCTTTACATATTACTTCTCTCGATATTACATCTCTACATATTAGGCCTACTTCTTTACATATTACTCCTCTCGATCTTACATGTCTACATATTAGGACTACTTCTTTACATATTACTCCTCTCGATATTACATCTCTACATATTAGGCCTACTTCTTTACATATTACTCCTCTCGATATTACATCTCTACATATTAGGCCTACTTCTTTACATATTACTCCTCTCGATATTACATGTCTACATATTAGGCCTACTTCTTTACATATTACTCCTCTCGATATTACATGTCTACATATTAGGCCTACTTCTTTACATATTACTCCTCTCGATATTACATGTCTACATATTAGGCCTACTTCTTTACATATTACTCCTCTCGATATTACATCTCTACATATTAGCCCTACTTCTTTACATATTACTCCTCTCGATATTACATCTCTACATATTAGGCCTACTTCTTTACATATTACTCCTCTCGATATTACATGTCTACATATTAGGCCTACTTCTTTACATATTACTCCTCTCGATATTACATCTCTACATATTAGGCCTACTTCTTTACATATTACTCCTCTCGATATTACATCTCTACATATTAGGCCTACTTCTTTACATATTACTCCTCTCGATATTACATGTCTACATATTAGGCCTACTTCTTTACATATTACTCCTCTCGATATTACATCTCTACATATTAGGCCTACTTCTTTACATATTACTCCTCTCGATATTACATGTCTACATATTAGGCCTACTTCTTTACATATTACTCCTCTCGATATTACATCTCTACATATTAGGCCTACTTCTTTACATATTACTCCTCTCGATATTACATCTCTACATATTAGGCCTACTTCTTTACATATTACTCCTCTCGATATTACATCTCTACATATTAGGCCTACTTCTTTACATATTACTCCTCTCGATATTACATCTCTACATATTAGGCCTACTTCTTTACATATTACTCCTCTCGATATTACATCTCTACATATTAGGCCTACTTCTTTACATATTACTCCTCTCGATATTACATGTCTACATATTAGGCCTACTTCTTTACATATTACTCCTCTCGATATTACATCTTTACATATTAGGCCTACTTCTTTACATATTACTCCTCTCGATATTACATCTCTACATATTAGCCCTACTTCTTTACATATTACTCCTCTCGATATTACATGTCTACATATTAGCCCTACTTCTTTACATATTACTCCTCTCGATATTACATCTCTACATATTAGGCCTACTTCTTTACATATTACTCCTCTCGATATTACATCTCTACATATTAGGCCTACTTCTTTACATATTACTCCTCTCGATATTACATCTCTACATATTAGGCCTACTTCTTTACATATTACTCCTCTCGATATTACATCTCTACATATTAGGCCTACTTCTTTACATATTACTCCTCTCGATATTACATCTCTACATATTAGGCCTACTTCTTTACATATTACTCCTCTCGATATTACATGTCTACATATTAGGCCTACTTCTTTACATATTACTCCTCTCGATATTACATCTCTACATATTAGGCCTACTTCTTTACATATTACTCCTCTCGATATTACATCTCTACATATTAGTCCTACTTCTTTACATATTACTCCTCTCGATATTACATGTCTACATATTAGCCCTACTTCTTTACATATTACTCCTCTCGATATTACATCTCTACATATTAGGCCTACTTCTTTACATATTACTCCTCTCGATATTACATGTCTACATATTAGGCCTACTTCTTTACATATTACTCCTCTCGATATTACATGTCTACATATTAGGCCTACTTCTTTACATATTACTCCTCTCGATATTACATCTCTACATATTAGGCCTACTTCTTTACATATTACTCCTCTCGATATTACATCTCTACATATTACTCCTCTCGATATTACATCTCTACATATTAGGCCTACTTCTTTACATATTACTCCTCTCGATATTACATGTCTACATATTAGGCCTACTTCTTTACATATTACTCCTCTCGATATTACATGTCTACATATTAGGCCTACTTCTTTACATATTACTCCTCTCGATATTACATGTCTACATATTAGGCCTACTTCTTTACATATTACTCCTCTCGATATTACATCTCTACATATTAGGCCTACTTCTTTACATATTACTCCTCTCGATATTACATGTCTACATATTAGGCCTACTTCTTTACATATTACTCCTCTCGATATTACATCTCTACATATTAGGCCTACTTCTTTACATATTACTCCTCTCGATATTACATCTCTACATATTAGGCCTACTTCTTTACATATTACTCCTCTCGATATTACATCTTTACATATTAGGCCTACTTCTTTACATATTACTCCTCTCGATATTACATCTCTACATATTAGGCCTACTTCTTTACATATTACTCCTCTCGATATTACATGTCTACATATTAGGCCTACTTCTTTACATATTACTCCTCTCGATATTACATCTTACATATTAGGCCTACTTCTTTACATATTACTCCTCTCGATATTACATCTCTACATATTAGGCCTACTTCTTTACATATTACTCCTCTCGATATTACATCTCTACATATTAGGCCTACTTCTTTACATATTACTCCTCTCGATATTACATCTCTACATATTAGGCCTACTTCTTTACATATTACTCCTCTCGATATTACAGCTCTACATATTAGGCCTACTTCTTTACATATTACTCCTCTCGATATTACATCTCTACATATTAGGCCTACTTCTTTACATATTACTCCTCTCGATATTACATCTCTACATATTAGGCCTACTTCTTTACATATTACTCCTCTCGATATTACATCTCTACATATTAGGCCTACTTCTTTACATATTACTCCTCTCGATATTACATCTCTACATATTAGGCCTACTTCTTTACATATTACTCCTCTCGATATTACATCTCTACATATTAGGCCTACTTCTTTACATATTACTCCTCTCGATATTACATCTCTACATATTAGGCCTACTTCTTTACATATTACTCCTCTCGATATTACATGTCTACATATTAGCCCTACTTCTTTACATATTACTCCTCTCGATATTACATCTCTACATATTAGGCCTACTTCTTTACATATTACTCCTCTCGATATTACATCTCTACATATTAGGCCTACTTCTTTACATATTACTCCTCTCGATATTACATCTCTACATATTAGGCCTACTTCTTTACATATTACTCCTCTCGATATTACATCTCTACATATTAGGCCTACTTCTTTACATATTACTCCTCTCGATATTACATCTCTACATATTAGGCCTACTTCTTTACATATTACTCCTCTCGATATTACATCTTACATATTAGGCCTACTTCTTTACATATTACTCCTCTCGATATTACATCTCTACATATTAGGCCTACTTCTTTACATATTACTCCTCTCGATATTACATCTTTACATATTAGGCCTACTTCTTTACATATTACTCCTCTCGATATTACATCTCTACATATTAGGCCTACTTCTTTACATATTACTCCTCTCGATATTACATCTCTACATATTAGGCCTACTTCTTTACATATTACTCCTCTCGATATTACATGTCTACATATTAGGCCTACTTCTTTACATATTACTCCTCTCGATATTACATCTCTACATATTAGGCCTACTTCTTTACATATTACTCCTCTCGATATTACATCTCTACATATTACTCCTCTCGATATTACATCTCTACATATTAGGCCTACTTCTTTACATATTACTCCTCTCGATATTACATGTCTTCATATTAGGCCTACTTCTTTACATATTACTCCTCTCGATATTACATCTCTACATATTAGGCCTACTTCTTTACATATTACTCCTCTCGATATTACATGTCCTCATATTAGGCCTACTTCTTTACATATTACTCCTCTCGATATTACATCTCTACATATTAGGCCTACTTCTTTACATATTACTCCTCTCGATATTACATCTCTACATATTAGGCCTACTTCTTTACATATTACTCCTCTCGATATTACATGTCTACATATTAGGCCTACTTCTTTACATATTACTCCTCTCGATATTACATGTCTACATATTAGGCCTACTTCTTTACATATTACTCCTCTCGATATTACATCTTTACATATTAGGCCTACTTCTTTACATATTACTCCTCTCGATATTACATCTTTACATATTAGGCCTACTTCTTTACATATTACTCCTCTCGATATTACATCTCTACATATTAGCCCTACTTCTTTACATATTACTCCTCTCGATATTACATCTCAACATATTACTCCTCTCGATATTACATCTCTACATATTAGGCCTACTTCTTTACATATTACTCCTCTCGATATTACATGTCTACATATTAGGCCTACTTCTTTACATATTACTCCTCTCGATATTACATCTCTACATATTAGGCCTACTTCTTTACATATTACTCCTCTCGATATTACATCTCTACATATTACTCCTCTCGATA
>JBAIZL010000251.1:2500-27445 GCA_036971475.1 Prosapia bicincta | reverse complement strand
TTAATTTATTTGTTGTATATCTTAATAAGAATAATAAAGCAATTTTTTGTCAGGTTGAAATAATTATGCAATTTATTCAGTTTATTCTTTTTATAATTGAGGGTAATCACATATGGAATGGTGGAATTCCCAATTTTATTATTAATCCACAATTTACTAGTAATAAATTTAAATTAAACTCTAATATTGAATTTACTATTACTACTCCCAATAGCATAATAGTTGATCCTATTCTTTGAAAAATAAAGTATTTTATTATAGATTCTGAGGAATAATAATTTTTTTTATTATATATTATAGGGATAAATGATATTATATTAATTTCTAATCCTAATCATCTTCCAAATCAATTATTTGATGATAATGAAATTATATTTCTTAAAAATAACATAATTAATAATAATAATTTAGTAGAATTTATTAATATTAAAAAGAAGAAGATTAATACTTCTATAATTGGGGTATGAACCCAATAGCTTAATATTAGCTTATCTTTTTATATTATAGTGTAAGATGCACTTTAAATTTTGATTTTAAAAGTTTTAGTTTAATTCTAAATATTATAATAAGAGTAAATTTTTTACATTATCTATTACATCAAAATAGTCCTTTTAAGTGTCAGGCATCTTATTTTTATTTATATTAAAAAAAATTAATCATGGTTTATTATTTTATGTTAGTAATTTTTTTTTAAAATTCATTTTTTAATTAAAATAATACATTTAATAATATATAATATATATATATTTTAATAATAATTAAATCTATCCTCTATATAAGAGGATAGATTTAATAATATATAATATATATATATATATTTTAATAATAATTAAATCTATCCTCTATATAAGAGGATAGATTTAATAATATATAATATATATATATATATTTTAATAATAATTAAATCTATCCTCTATATAAGAGGATAGATTTAATAATATATAATATATATATATATATTTTAATAATAATTAAATCTATCCTCTATATAAGAGGATAGATTTAATAATATATAATATATATATATATATTTTAATAATAATTAAATCTATCCTCTATATAAGAGGATAGATTTAATAATATATAATATATATATATATATTTTAATAATAATTAAATCTATCCTCTATATAAGAGGATAGATTTAATAATATATAATATATATATATATATTTTAATAATAATTAAATCTATCCTCTATATAAGAGGATAGATTTAATAATATATAATATATATATATATATTTTAATAATAATTAAATCTATCCTCTATATAAGAGGAGATAGATTTAATGATATATAACGTAAATTTACATATTATTATTAATTTGAAAATTAATAATTTCCCTTTTTTTTTTTTGAAAAAAAAAAAAAAAAAAAAAAGGGAAATTTATAATAGTACTCTTGGTATTGATTTTTAAAATTGAAATTAATGTTTATTTTATTAAATATATTTCAACTATATTATTTGTAAACCGTTATTAATATTTATTTTATTAAATATAATTTGCATAATTTATAATATGCTTTATAATTTGCAATTATGTAGTTTTAAAATTACCCAATTAGCTTTAAATGCTTTATAATTTGCAATTATGTAGTTTTAAAATTACCCAATTAGCTTTAAATGCTTTATAATTTGCAATTATGTAGTTTTAAAATTACCCAATTAGCTTTAAATGCTTTATAATTTGCAATTATGTAGTTTTAAAATTACCCAATTAGCTTTAAATGCTTTATAATTTGCAATTATGTAGTTTTAAAATTACCCAATTAGCTTTAAATGCTTTATAATTTGCAATTATGTAGTTTTAAAATTACCCAATTAGCTTTAAATGCTTTATAATTTGCAATTATGTAGTTTTAAAATTACCCAATTAGCTTTAAATGCTTTATAATTTGCAATTATGTAGTTTTAAAATTACCCAATTAGCTTTAAATGCTTTATAATTTGCAATTATGTAGTTTTAAAATTACCCAATTAGCTTTAAATGCTTTATAATTTGCAATTATGTAGTTTTAAAATTACCCAATTAGCTTTAAATGCTTTATAATTTGCAATTATGTAGTTTTAAAATTACCCAATTAGCTTTAAATGCTTTATAATTTGCAATTATGTAGTTTTAAAATTACCCAATTAGCTTTAAATGCTTTATAATTTGCAATTATGTAGTTTTAAAATTACCCAATTAGCTTTAAATGCTTTATAATTTGCAATTATGTAGTTTTAAAATTACCCAATTAGCTTTAAATGCTTTATAATTTGCAATTATGTAGTTTTAAAATTACCCAATTAGCTTTAAATGCTTTATAATTTGCAATTATGTAGTTTTAAAATTACCCAATTAGCTTTAAATGCTTTATAATTTGCAATTATGTAGTTTTAAAATTACCCAATTAGCTTTAAATGCTTTATAATTTGCAATTATGTAGTTTTAAAATTACCCAATTAGCTTTAAATGCTTTATAATTTGCAATTATGTAGTTTTAAAATTACCCAATTAGCTTTAAATGCTTTATAATTTGCAATTATGTAGTTTTAAAATTACCCAATTAGCTTTAAATGCTTTATAATTTGCAATTATGTAGTTTTAAAATTACCCAATTAGCTTTAAATGCTTTATAATTTGCAATTATGTAGTTTTAAAATTACCCAATTAGCTTTAAATGCTTTATAATTTGCAATTATGTAGTTTTAAAATTACCCAATTAGCTTTAAATGCTTTATAATTTGCAATTATGTAGTTTTAAAATTACCCAATTAGCTTTAATAGCTTTAAATGCTTTATAATTTGCAATTATGTAGTTTTAAAATTACCCAATTAGCTTTAAATGCTTTATAATTTGCAATTATGTAGTTTTAAAATTACCCAATTAGCTTTAAATGCTTTATAATTTGCAATTATGTAGTTTTAAAATTACCCAATTAGCTTTAAATGCTTTATAATTTGCAATTATGTAGTTTTAAAATTACCCAATTAGCTTTAAATGCTTTATAATTTGCAATTATGTAGTTTTAAAATTACCCAATTAGCTTTAAATGCTTTATAATTTGCAATTATGTAGTTTTAAAATTACCCAATTAGCTTTAAATGCTTTATAATTTGCAATTATGTAGTTTTAAAATTACCCAATTAGCTTTAAATGCTTTATAATTTGCAATTATGTAGTTTTAAAATTACCCAATTAGCTTTAAATGCTTTATAATTTGCAATTATGTAGTTTTAAAATTACCCAATTAGCTTTAAATGCTTTATAATTTGCAATTATGTAGTTTTAAAATTACCCAATTAGCTTTAAATGCTTTATAATTTGCAATTATGTAGTTTTAAAATTACCCAATTAGCTTTAAATGCTTTATAATTTGCAATTATGTAGTTTTAAAATTACCCAATTAGCTTTAAATGCTTTATAATTTGCAATTATGTAGTTTTAAAATTACCCAATTAGCTTTAAATGCTTTATAATTTGCAATTATGTAGTTTTAAAATTACCCAATTAGCTTTAAATGCTTTATAATTTGCAATTATGTAGTTTTAAAATTACCCAATTAGCTTTAAATGCTTTATAATTTGCAATTATGTAGTTTTAAAATTACCCAATTAGCTTTAAATGCTTATAATTTGCAATTATGTAGTTTTAAAATTACCCAATTAGCTTTAAATGCTTTATAATTTGCAATTATGTAGTTTTAAAATTACCCAATTAGCTTTAAATGCTTTATAATTTGCAATTATGTAGTTTTAAAATTACCCAATTAGCTTTAAATGCTTTATAATTTGCAATTATGTAGTTTTAAAATTACCCAATTAGCTTTAAATGCTTTATAATTTGCAATTATGTAGTTTTAAAATTACCCAATTAGCTTTAAATGCTTTATAATTTGCAATTATGTAGTTTTAAAATTACCCAATTAGCTTTAAATGCTTTATAATTTGCAATTATGTAGTTTTAAAATTACCCAATTAGCTTTAAATGCTTTATAATTTGCAATTATGTAGTTTTAAAATTACCCAATTAGCTTTAAATGCTTTATAATTTGCAATTATGTAGTTTTAAAATTACCCAATTAGCTTTAAATGCTTTATAATTTGCAATTATGTAGTTTTAAAATTACCCAATTAGCTTTAAATGCTTTATAATTTGCAATTATGTAGTTTTAAAATTACCCAATTAGCTTTAAATGCTTATAATTTGCAATTATGTAGTTTTAAAATTACCCAATTAGCTTTAAATGCTTTATAATTTGCAATTATGTAGTTTTAAAATTACCCAATTAGCTTTAAATGCTTTATAATTTGCAATTATGTAGTTTTAAAATTACCCAATTAGCTTTAAATGCTTTATAATTTGCAATTATGTAGTTTTAAAATTACCCAATTAGCTTTAAATGCTTTATAATTTGCAATTATGTAGTTTTAAAATTACCCAATTAGCTTTAAATGCTTTATAATTTGCAATTATGTAGTTTTAAAATTACCCAATTAGCTTTAAATGCTTATAATTTGCAATTATGTAGTTTTAAAATTACCCAATTAGCTTTAAATGCTTTATAATTTGCAATTATGTAGTTTTAAAATTACCCAATTAGCTTTAAATGCTTTATAATTTGCAATTATGTAGTTTTAAAATTACCCAATTAGCTTTAAATGCTTTATAATTTGCAATTATGTAGTTTTAAAATTACCCAATTAGCTTTAAATGCTTTATAATTTGCAATTATGTAGTTTTAAAATTACCCAATTAGCTTTAAATGCTTTATAATTTGCAATTATGTAGTTTTAAAATTACCCAATTAGCTTTAAATGCTTTATAATTTGCAATTATGTAGTTTTAAAATTACCCAATTAGCTTTAAATGCTTTATAATTTGCAATTATGTAGTTTTAAAATTACCCAATTAGCTTTAAATGCTTTATAATTTGCAATTATGTAGTTTTAAAATTACCCAATTAGCTTTAAATGCTTTATAATTTGCAATTATGTAGTTTTAAAATTACCCAATTAGCTTTAAATGCTTTATAATTTGCAATTATGTAGTTTTAAAATTACCCAATTAGCTTTAAATGCTTTATAATTTGCAATTATGTAGTTTTAAAATTACCCAATTAGCTTTAAATGCTTTATAATTTGCAATTATGTAGTTTTAAAATTACCCAATTAGCTTTAAATGCTTTATAATTTGCAATTATGTAGTTTTAAAATTACCCAATTAGCTTTAAATGCTTTATAATTTGCAATTATGTAGTTTTAAAATTACCCAATTAGCTTTAAATGCTTTATAATTTGCAATTATGTAGTTTTAAAATTACCCAATTAGCTTTAAATGCTTTATAATTTGCAATTATGTAGTTTTAAAATTACCCAATTAGCTTTAAATGCTTTTATATTTGCAATTATGTAGTTTTAAAATTACCCAATTAGCTTTAAATGCTTTATAATTTGCAATTATGTAGTTTTAAAATTACCCAATTAGCTTTAAATGCTTTATAATTTGCAATTATGTAGTTTTAAAATTACCCAATTAGCTTTAAATGCTTTATAATTTGCAATTATGTAGTTTTAAAATTACCCAATTAGCTTTAAATGCTTTATAATTTGCAATTATGTAGTTTTAAAATTACCCAATTAGCTTTAAATGCTTTATAATTTGCAATTATGTAGTTTTAAAATTACCCAATTAGCTTTAAATGCTTTATAATTTGCAATTATGTAGTTTTAAAATTACCCAATTAGCTTTAAATGCTTTATAATTTGCAATTATGTAGTTTTAAAATTACCCAATTAGCTTTAAATGCTTTATAATTTGCAATTATGTAGTTTTAAAATTACCCAATTAGCTTTAAATGCTTTATAATTTGCAATTATGTAGTTTTAAAATTACCCAATTAGCTTTAAATGCTTTATAATTTGCAATTATGTAGTTTTAAATTACCCAATTAGCTTTAAATGCTTTATAATTTGCAATTATGTAGTTTTAAAATTACCCCAATTAGCTTAAATGCTTTATAATTTGCAATTATGTAGTTTTAAAATTACCCAATTAGCTTTAAATGCTTTATAATTTGCAATTATGTAGTTTTAAATTACCCAATTAGCTTTAAATGCTTTATAATTTGCAATTATGTAGTTTTAAAATTACCCAATTAGCTTTAAATGCTTTATAATTTGCAATTATGTAGTTTTAAAATTACCCAATTAGCTTTAAATGCTTTATAATTTGCAATTATGTAGTTTTAAAATTACCCAATTAGCTTTAAATGCTTTATAATTTGCAATTATGTAGTTTTAAAATTACCCAATTAGCTTTAAATGCTTTATAATTTGCAATTATGTAGTTTTAAAATTACCCAATTAGCTTTAAATGCTTTATAATTTGCAATTATGTAGTTTTAAAAATAAACCATTATTTGATAATTCTTATTATAAAGTTTGATTCTTGCTTATATCTTGGTATTATCGTTGATTTACATGTAAATATTTATGTATAATTGTATTAATTCTAAATGAATAAATTTTAATTCGCAGTAATTAATTCTATTTATTTATTTAAGTTTGAATTTGTAAATTGATTGAAATTATGATTAATTTTGTGCCAGCTATCGCGGTTACACAATTATAATAAATTAAGATTATTTTTCTTTTAGTATTAATTTTTGTTTTTAAAACTTTTTTTAGTTAAGGTGAAATTTTTCTATTAAATTATAAAATAATTTGTTTTAGTTCTAAGAAATTCTTTTATAAACTAGGATTAGATACCCTATTATTTTGAATGTAAAAAGATTTGAATGAGTATTAATAGTTAAGATCTTTAAATTCAAAGAATTTGGCGGTGATTAAATCTTTTTAGAGGAACCTGTTCTTTAATTGATAATCCACGATTGATTTTACTTTAATGATACTTGTATATCTCTGTTATTGAATGTATTATAAGGTAATTTTCTTAATTTTCTTTTTAAAAAAATAGTAGGTCAAGGTGCAGTTTGTATTAAAGTAGAAATGGGTTACAATATATTTTATTTTGGATTTATAATTGTAATTAGATATTGAAATTGGATTTAAAAGTAATATTATTTAGAATTATTAATATGATTTTAGCTCTTAATTATGTACATATCGCCCGTCACTCTCATAAATTTGAGATAAGTCGTAACAAAGTAGCTTTACCGGAAGGTGAAGCTGGAAAGAATTTCTTTTAAAGATTTATTTTAATAATTTTCAAATTATATCTAAGTTAGTAAAGTATATTATTTACACTAATATAATAATTGTGCAAATCAATTTAATTTGATCATTATAGTTTTAGTTTTTTTTTTTTTTTTTTTTTTTTTTTTTTTGAGTTTTTTTTTGTTTAAGTATTTGAATTTGAATTAATTTTATTATTTTTAGTTTATTAGTACTGAATAGGAATTTATATATATATTGTTTTAAAAGTAAATTGTTTTGTACCTTTTGTATCAGGGTTAATTTATTATATTTAATTTATTTTATTTTCCCGAAAGTAAAAGATTTATAGTTATTGTAATTGTTAGTTAATGTTTTATTATTATTAATAAATTATTTTTAGTATTGAAATTTTATTCGTTTTTATTGATATCTGGTTACTTAATAATAAATTTAATTTTTTATTAATTTTTTATATTGATATTTTTTTTTTAATATTTTATTTAATAGTATTTAATTGGGGATTATCTTAATTTTGTTTTAATAATTTTTTTTTTATTTAATTTTTATAGTCTTGGAATCAGTATTTTTATTAGTTCGTAATTGTTTATTTTAATTTTCTTTTTATTTTTTTTTATTTTAATTTTTATTAAGTTTTTTATTTTAATTTTTTTTTGATAATTAATGATTTAATTAGTATAATTTTTAATAATTTTATAGGAATTCGGCAAATTTATTTTTCACCTGTTTATCAAAAACATGGTTTTTAGTTTTTATTAAAGATTTAATCTGCCCAATGAGTTATTTAATGGCCGCAGTAATTTGACTGTGCAAAGGTAGCATAATAATTAGTCTTTTAATTGGAGTCTAGAATGAATGATTGGATGAAAAAATATCTTTCTTTAATTTTTTATTTGAATTTAATTTTTAAGTGAAAAAGCTTAAATTTTTTTATGGGACGATAAGACCCTATAGAGCTTAATTTTTTTTAAAATTTTTAATTTATTTTATAATTTTAATTTTTAATTAATTTTTAATTGGGGTGATTATTAAATTATTTTAACTTTAATTTTTTTTATCAGTTTTAATTGTTTATTTTGATCCTATTTAATATAGATTAAAAGATAAAGTTACCTTAGGGATAACAGCGTAATTATATTGGGGAGTTCATATCGATAATATAGTTTGCGACCTCGATGTTGGATTAAGAATAGGTTAGGGTGTAGTTGTTTTAATATCTAGGTCTGTTCGACCTTTTAATTCTTACATGATCTGAGTTCAGACCGGCGTGAGCCAGGTTGGTTTCTATCTTTAAAATTTTTTTATTGTTTTAGTACGAAAGGACCAATACAGTTAATTTATTAATTTTTATTATTAAGATTATTATTACTGTTTTGGCAGATTAGTGCAATAAATTTAGAATTTATTTATGTAAATTTTACAATCAGTATTTATGATATATTATTTTAATGTTTTATTAATGTTGTTGTTTATTATATTAAGAGTAGCTTTTTTTACTTTATTAGAACGTAAAATTTTAGGTTATATTCATATTCGGAAGGGTCCTAATAAATTAGGTTATTTTGGTATTTTTCAGCCTTTTTCTGATGCGTTTAAATTATTTAGTAGGGAGCAAATGATTCCTTTTATGTCTAATTATTTAATTTATTTTTTTGCTCCTGTTTTTAGATTATTTTTATCTTTATTTACTTGATTAGTTTTTCCTTTTTTAGTTAATTTAATTGAATTTAATTTTGGTATTTTATATTTTTTGTGTTGTACAAGACTTGGTGTTTATAGATTAATGGTTTCTGGTTGATCTTCATGTTCTATTTATTCATTATTGGGGGGTCTGCGTTCTGTTGCTCAAAGAATTTCTTATGAAGTTAGATTAGCTTTAATTTTACTTTCTTTTATTTTTTTAGTTGGTAGTTATAGATTTATTGATTTTTATTATTATCAATTTTTAGTTTGATTTATTTTTTTAAGTATTCCTATATGTATGTGTTGATTTTCTTCGAGTCTTGCTGAGACTAATCGGTCTCCTTTTGATTTTGCTGAGGGTGAATCTGAGCTTGTTTCTGGCTTTAATGTGGAATATAGAAGAGGAGGATTTGCTTATATTTTTTTATCTGAGTATTCAAGAATTATTTTTATGAGTTCTTTATTTTCTATTGTTTTTTTGGGTTGTAATTTGTTGTCTTTTATTTTTTTTTTGAAGATTAGATTGTTGGGTTTTTTATTTATTTGAGTTCGTGGTACTTTGCCTCGTTATCGTTATGATAAGCTTATGTATATGGCTTGAAAGTGCTATTTACCTGTTTCTTTAAATTATTTTTTTTTTTTTATAGGTTATAAATGTATAATTTTATAATTCATTGATATTGGTTAAGTTAATAGATTATTTAATATCTATATTATATTTTCAAAATATATGCTTATTTTTAGCTAATTAACTATTTGGTGATTTTATCTCATAGTTTATTTGTGATAGGTTGTAAAATAAAGTAAAGAAAGTAAATTATTGTTAAAATTATGCCAATTTTGATGAATGGTTCTTCTACTGGTCGTGCTCCAATTCATGTTAATATAGCTGTTGTTGATAATATATTTCATGTTAAGATTTGTCTAATTGGGTAAAAGGTTATTCTTTGAAAATTACTTGTATTTATTATTGGTATAAATATTAGGATTAAAATTGATATTAGTAGTGCTAATACTCCTCCTAACTTATTCGGAATTGATCGTAAGATTGCGTATGCAAATAAAAAATATCATTCTGGTTTAATGTGAATTGGTGTTAATATGGGATTTGCAGGTGTAAAATTATCAGGTTCTCCTAATATAAATGGTTGTATTAAGTTTAATATTATGAATAATGTAATGATAATTGAGAATCTTAAAATATCTTTAATTGTAAAGAATGGGTGAAATGGGATTTTATCATTATTTGAATTAATTCCTAATGGATTATTAGATCCATTTAAGTGTAATAAAAAGATATGTAAACTTGATATTATTAAAATAATGAATGGTAATAGGAAGTGTAGTGTAAAAAATCGAGTTAATGTTGAGTTATTAATTGAAAATCCTCCTCAAATTCATTGAACTAAATAATTTCCTAAGTAGGGAATTGCTGATAAGAGATTTGTAATTACTGTTGCTCCTCAAAATGACATTTGACCTCATGGTAATACATATCCTAAAAAGGCTGTTCCTATTGTTGTAAGTAAAATAATAATTCCTATTGTTCATGTTCATAATATTTTATATGATCCATAATATATATTTCGTCCAATATGAATAAATATACAAAAAAAAAATAGTGATGCACCATTTATATGTATATTTCGAATTAATCATCCGTAATTTACGTCTCGACAGATGTGTCTAATTCTATTAAATGCTAATTCAATATTAGGGGTGTAATGTATGGCTAGAAAAATTCCTGTAATTAGTTGAATTGATAAACATATTCCTAATATTGATCCTATATTTCATCAATTTGAAATATTGATTGGTGCTGGTAAGTCAATGATTATTGAATTAATTATTTTTATTTTTTTTTGATTTTTGATTGACATTAGTTTTTTATTCGAAGAGGTCCTTCTTTAATGTTGTTAATTTTGATAATTACAATTAAAGTGAATAATAAGTATATGATTGCTAATATTGATAATATTATATTAGGATAATTGAATATTTTTGTTATAGATAATATTTCTTTATTTATTAATTTTGATTTATTATTAAATATATTTATTTCATTAATGAAATCTATATTTAAATTGTTAATTATTAATATTGAAATTATTAATATTATAATAATTATTAAAATTATTTTTATTGAGAATTTAAATTTTTCATTTGAAGCAATTCTTGCGATATAAATGAATAAAATTATTATTCCTCCAATAAATGTAATAAATATGATGTATGAATATCAATATGATTGATTTATTATTCCGTTTATTATGCATGTTAATATTGTTTGTAATAGTAGTAAAAATCCTATTGATAATGGATGTTTTATTAATGTAAATATTGATGATGATGTAATAATTATTATTAATAATATTTTTATACAGCAAATAGTTTATTTTAAATAAAAATTTAAATTTTGGAGATTTAAGATAGGATTAATTTTCTTTTGCTGATTAGTTTTAAAGAATTATTCTAATAATGATTTACAAGACCATTGTTTTTATTAAACTATTAAAACTAATGTTTTTAATATTAATATTTATATATATATATATAATTGGTCTATTAAGATTGTGTATTAGACGTAAACATGTTTTTTTATGTTTATTAAGACTTGAATTTGTTATTCTTTCATTATTTTTAATTCTTTATTTTTATTTAATTAATTATGAATATGATCGTTTTTTTGGTTTAGTTTTTTTGTGTTTTGTTGTTTGTGAAGGTGTTTTGGGTTTATCTTTATTAGTTTCATTAATTCGTTCTCATGGAAATGATTATTTAAAATCTTTTAGATTAGTTTTATGTTAAAGTTTTTTTTTTTTATTTTTTTTTTAATCCCTATTTTTTTTGATTTTTGATTGGTTCAATCAATGATATTTTTACTTTTTTTTTTATTTTTGTTTGTTAATTTTGATTTTGATTATAGATTAATTGGGTATAATTTAAGAGTTGATATTATTTCTATTGGTTTTATTTTACTTAGAATTTGAATTCTTTCATTGATAATTATAGCTAGATCTATAATTAGGATTATAAATAATTATTATTTATTTTTTTTATTTATAATTATTTTATTAATAATTTTTTTGTTTTTATCTTTTAGTGTTAATAATTATTTATTGTTTTATTTTTTTTTTGAGTCTAGTTTAATTCCTACACTTTTTTTAATTTTTGGCTGAGGTTATCAGCCTGAACGATTATTATCTGGTTATTATTTGCTTTTTTATACTGTTTTAGCTTCTTTACCTTTACTTATTTCTATTTTTTATTATTATGATAAAAATAATGGTTGCATATATATATTATATTTTTTTAATATTGATTCAATTTATATTTATTTAGGATTTATTGTTGCTTTTTTAGTTAAACTTCCAATATTTATTTTTCATTTATGGTTACCAAGGGCACATGTTGAGGCTCCAATTTCTGGTTCAATAATTTTGGCTGGTATTTTATTGAAGTTAGGTGGTTATGGTTTATTGCGTGTAATAAATTTGACTCCTTATTATTTTGTAAGTTTTAATTATTTTTGGATTGTAATTGGTTTATATGGAGGATTTATTGTTAGATTGATTTGTTTAATTCAAAGTGATGTTAAGTCTTTAATTGCTTATTCTTCAGTTTCTCATATAAGAATGGTTATAATAGGGATTATAACTTTATTTTCTTTTGGTCAAGGGGGTTCATATTTATTAATATTAGGACATGGTTTATGCTCTTCTGGTTTATTTTGTTTAGCTAATATTTTATATGAACGTTTAATGAGTCGAAGTTTTTTTGTTAATAGGGGTTTAATTAGATTTATGCCTTCTATATCTTTAATTTGGTTTATGTTTTGTTCTTGTAATATAGCTAGACCTCCAAGAATTAATTTATTAAGTGAGATTATGATTATTAATAGATTAGTTTGTTGATCTTCTTTTACTATTTTATTTTTAATGTTTATATCTTTTATGAGTGCTTGTTATAGATTTTATTTATTTTCATATACTCAGCATGGTTTTTTTTTTTCAGGTTTTTATAGATTTTCTTGTGGGTTAGTACGTGAATATTTATTATTAATTCTTCATTGATTTCCATTAAATTTTTTAATTTTGAAGGTTAATTTATTTATTATATGTTACTTAAATATTTTAATTAAAAATAATGATTTGTGGATTCATAGATGTCTAATAAGACTTTAAGTTTTGATTTATAAGGTAAATTTATGTTTTTTTATGTTTTTTTGATTATTAATTATAAGTTTTATTTCTTTTTTTTTTGGTATTTATTTAATTATTAATGATAAGTTGTTTTTGATTGAATGATTATTTCTATCTTTTAATTCAATAAATTTTTATATGTCAATAATTTTTGATTGAATATCTCTTATTTTTATATCTTTTGTTTTAGGTATTTCTTCTTTTGTTATATATTATAGATACGAATATATAATTAATGATTTAAATAAGAATCGTTTTTTTTTTTTGTTGATTTTATTTGTTTTATCAATGATGTTTTTAATTATAAGTCCTAATTTAATTAGTATTTTGCTTGGATGAGATGGTCTTGGTTTAATTTCTTATTGTTTAATTATTTATTATCAAAATTATAATTCTTATAATGCTGGTATGTTGACTTCATTAATTAATCGTATTGGTGATGTTGCTTTAATTTTATCTATTTCTTGAATATCTAATTATGGAAGTTGATATTATTTATTTTATCTTGATAAGATAATTAATATTAATTTTATTTGTTTTTTAATTATTTTAGCTGCTTTAACTAAGAGAGCTCAATTGCCTTTTTCATCTTGATTACCTGCTGCTATAGCAGCTCCTACTCCTGTTTCAGCCTTAGTTCATTCATCTACTTTGGTTACTGCAGGTATTTATTTATTAATTCGTTTTAATTTAATGATTGTTAATTTTTGATTAATTGATTTATTTATTTGTTTAGGTTTATTAACTATAATTATGGCTAGATTAGGAGCTAATTTTGAATTTGATTTAAAGAGGATTATTGCTTTATCGACATTAAGACAGCTTGGTTTTATAATGTCTACATTAATAATAGGTTTTCCTAGATTTGCTTTTTTTCATTTGCTTGTTCATGCTTTATTTAAGGCTTTATTATTTTTGTGTGCTGGTGTATTAATTCATTTTATGTGGGGTAATCAAGATATTCGTTATATAGGAGGTCTTATTATTCAATTACCAATTGTTACTTCTTGTATAAATATTTCAAATTTAGCTTTATGTGGTTTTCCTTTTTTAGCTGGATTTTATTCTAAGGATTTAATTATTGAAAGTTTAATGATAAGTTCATTAAGTTTTTTTTATTTATTTTTTTTTTTAATTAGTGTAGGATTAACAATTATATATTCTTTTCGTTTGTCTTATTATTCTTTATGTGGTAGTTTTAATTCTTTTTCATATAATTGTATATATGAAAATTCTTCTAATATAATATTTAGAATTAATTTTATGGTTTTTTTTTCTATTATAGGTGGATCATTTTTAGGTTGATTAATTTTTAAGTCTCCTAATTTAGTTTTTTTGCCTATTGATTTGAAGCTTGTTATTTTGGTTTTTATTTTTTTAGGTGGTTGAGTTGGTTATGAATTAAATTTATATAATAATTTTTTTTATATTCCTTTAATAAATTATTTTTTTGGTTGTATATGATTTATACCTATATTTTCAACTTATTTTTTTACTAATAATTCTTTTTTATTTATATTAAATTGTTTAAGGTTAATTGATTTTGGTTGAGGGGAGTATTTTGGTTCAAAAAGTTTGGTTAATGTTTTATTAACTATTTCAAATTTTAATCAGGGTTTACAAATTAATAATTTTAAAATTTATATTATTATTTCTATTATTTGATTTTTTTTTTTATTTTTTTATTTAATTTATTTTAGTAGCTTAAATTTAAAAAGCTTAATATTGAAGATATTATTATAGTTTATAAACTCTAAAATATTAATAAGAAAATTTTTTTTCTTTTTTTCCATTGAAAATGAAATGTTATATAAACTTTATTAATAAGGAATTAACGGAATTAAACCGCTTATTAAGATAGTTAGCAGCTTCTTAGTTGTCATTATTCCTTTTAACTAGAATTTTTTTTCAATTTTTTTATTAACAATAAATTGCCTCTAATTTTGGCTTTAGTTAAATAGGAAGAAAAATTATTCTTTATTATTTAGGTCGAAACTAAATGTAAAATTACTTCTCTATTTAAGATTAACTAAAGATAGTACCTATCGGATGCAAACCGATTATTATAATTAAATATAATCCTATATAGTTCATTCTAATATTCCATTATATCATTCGTGATATAATCCAAAAATTAAAGTTAATATAATGAATGTTCTTGTTATTAATCATTCTATTGTTATTCTATGTTTTATAATAATGGTGATTGGTAAAATTAGTACAATTTCTACATCGAAGATTAAAAAGATTACTGCTATTAAAAAAAAATGTAATGAAAATGGAGTTCGTGATGATCTTATAGGGTCAAATCCACATTCAAATGGTGATGATTTTTCTCGATCTATTATTCTTTTTTTTGAGATAATTGAGATAATTAATATTAATATAATTATTAATATTATAATTATTATTGATGATGATATTAATTTTATTATTATTCTTTTTAATTGTTAAACCTTTTGATTGGAAATCAATTATACTATTTATACTAAAAGAATATTTATCTACCTCATCAGTAAATTGAAATATATAGGAATAATCAAATAATATCTACGAAGTGTCAATATCATGCTGATGCTTCAAATCCGAAGTGATGATAAGATGAAAAATGGAATATTATATGTCGGATTATTATTATTGAAATAAATGTTGTTCCAATTAATACATGTATTCCATGAAATCCAGTTGCTATAAAGAATGATGATCCATAAATGGAGTCTGCAATGGTAAAAGGTGATTTTATATATTCATATCTTTGAAAAATTGAAAAATAAATTCCTAAAATAATTGTAATTATTATTCTTTGCTTAGCTTGATTAAATTTGTTAGTTATTAATCTATGGTGAGCTCATGTAATTGAAATTCCTGATGATAATAGAATTATAGTATTTAATAGAGGAATACTTATTGGATTAAATGTTTGAATTCCTTTTGGGGGTCATATTAATCCAATTTCTATAGTTGGAGATAAACTTCTATGAAAGAATCTTCAAAAAAAAGAAATGAAAAAAAAAATTTCTGATAAAATAAATATTAATATACCAATTTTTATTCTTTTTATTACGATTGAGGTATGAAGTCCTTGTAATGTTGATTCTCGTGTAATGTCACGTCATCATTGAATTATTGTTAGTGTAATAATTATTAATCTTAAAATTAATATATTTTGATTATTTATATGAAATCATATAACTATTCCTGATGTTATTGTTATTACTCCAATTGATGCTGTAATAGGTCATGGACTATAATCTACTAAATGGAAGGGGTGATTTTTTGTCATTTAAATTTCTCTTGAGTAAAGTGTTCTTAATACAGTAAATACATATGCTTGAATTACTGATACTGCTATTTCAAATATTATTAGTATAATTTGTATTATGATTATAATAATAATTATTAAGTTATTTATGTTGATTGTTATATTTCCTAATAATGATATTAATAGGTGACCTGCAATTATATTTGCAGTTAATCGAACTGCTAGTGATCCAGGTCGAATTAAATTTCTTACTGTTTCAATAAGTACTATAAATGGTATTAATATTGAAGGTGTACCAATTGGAATAAGGTGATAAAATATTTTTTTAGTATTTATTGTTCATCCATAAATTATTAAGGATAGTCATATCGGTAATGATAATGTTATTGTAAATGATAGGTGACTAGATCTAGTAAATACATATGGTAATAGTCCTATTATATTATTAAAGATAATGAATATAAATATTGAAATAAATATAAGAAATGATCCTTTACAGTTTGTTATTAATATTATTAGTTCATTGTATAATTTATTAATTGTTAATATAAATATTAATATGTTTCGTGAAGGTATTATTCAATATATTATGGGTATAATTATTAATCCAATAATTGTTCTAATTCAGTTTAATGATATAAATCTTATTGATGGATCAAATACTGAGAATAAATTTGTTATCATTTTCAAATTTTTTGATTAATTTTAATTATATTTTTATTTTTGTATTGATTTAAGTTTATAATAAAATATAATGTTAAATTAAATGATATTAATGATATTGTAAATATAATAAATAGAGATAATCATCATATTGGTGCTATTTGAGGTATAAAGAAATTTTGATTATCAAATTTTTTAAATTGACAATTTAATGTTTTATATAAACTAATTTCTTTCATTAAGAATAAATGTTAATTTATTATAATTTGGTTTAAGAGACCAATACTTACTTTTCAGTCACTTAATGAATATGTTTTTAGTCATTTAATGAAATTAATTATTTTAATTCTTTCAATTACAATAGGTATAAATCTATGATTTGATCCACAAATTTCTGAACATTGACCATATGTTAATCCTGGTCGATTAATTATGAATCTAGATTGATTTATACGTCCAGGGACTGCATCAATTTTTACTCCTAAATTAGGAATTGTTCATGAGTGAATTACATCTATTGAACATGTTAATAATCGAATTTGATTATTATAGGGTAGGATAATTCGGTTATCAACATCTAAAAGTCGGAATTGATTTTTATTTTCATATAATTTTATATATGAATCAAATTCAATATTTTTAAAATCTGATAATTCATAAGATCAATATCATTGATGACCAATTGATTTAATTGTAATTATTGGTTTATTTAATTCATCTATTAAGTATAATAATTTTAGAGAAGGTAAAGCAATAAAAATTAAGATTAATGCAGGTATAATTGTTCAAACTAATTCAATTATTTGTCCTTCTAATAAATATCGATTTATAAATTTATTATTTAGTAATGTTAATATTATATATGATACTATTATTGTAATTATAATTAAGATCATTAATGTATGATCATGAAAAAAAATTAATTGTTCTATTATTGGTGATATTCCATTTTGTAAATTAATATTAGATCATGTGGCTATTTCTAATAAAGATTTAACTTATATATAAATCTTAAATTTATTGCACTAATCTGCCATATTAGAATTTAATTATTATGGGTAATTCATTATAAGAATGTTCAGATGGTGGATTTTTTTGTAATCATTCAATTGATGATGTTATATTTTTTTTAAAAATTCTTTTTCGTTTATAAATTATTCTTTCTCAGATAATGAATATTAATATTAAAATTGAAATAAATGAAATTATTCTTCCAATTGAGGATATAATGTTTCATGATAAATAAGCATCTGGGTAATCTGAGTATCGTCGAGGTATTCCTCTTAATCCTAGAAAATGTTGAGGGAAAAATGTTATGTTTACTCCAATAAATATTATAAAAAATTGAATTTTTAATCATTTTGTGTTTATTGATATTCCTGTAAATAAAGGATATCAATGAATAAATCTTCCTATAATAGCAAATACTGCTCCTATTGATAATACATAATGGAAATGAGCTACTACGTAATAAGTATCGTGTAAGATGATATCAATTGATGAATTAGCAAGAATTACTCCAGTTAATCCTCCTATAGTAAATAAAAATACAAATCCAAGAGATCATAAAATTGATGTTGATAATTTAAATGTTGAACCATGATAAGTAGCTAATCATCTAAAAATTTTAATACCAGTAGGAACAGCAATAATTATCGTGGCAGAAGTGAAGTAAGCTCGAGTATCAACGTCTATTCCTACTGTAAATATATGATGAGCTCATACAACAAATCCTAACAATCCAATTGCTATTATTGCATAGATTATTCCTAATGATCCAAATGATTCATTTTTACCTCTTTCTTGTCTAATGATATGAGAAATTAATCCAAATCCAGGTAAAATTAGAATATAAACTTCTGGATGTCCAAAAAATCAAAATAAATGTTGATATAAAATGGGATCACCTCCCCCCGCTGGGTCAAAAAATGAAGTATTAAAATTTCGATCAGTTAATAATATTGTAATTGCACCTGCTAATACAGGTAGTGATAATAATAATAAAATAGCTGTAATTAGGACTGCTCAAACAAATAGTGGAGTTCGATCAAGTTTTATACCTTTTGTTCGTATATTCAAAATTGTTGTAATGAAATTTACTGCTCCTAAGATTGATGAAATACCTGCAAGATGTAATGAGAAAATGGCTAAATCTACACATGATCCTGAGTGTCCAATGTTTCTTGATAAAGGTGGATATACTGTTCAACCAGTACCTACACCATTATCAATTATTCTTCTTGATAATAATAATGTAATTGATGGTGGAAGTATTCAAAATCTTATATTATTTATTCGTGGAAATGCTATATCGGGTGCTCCAATTATTAATGGTACTAATCAATTTCCAAATCCTCCGATTATAATTGGTATTACTATAAAAAAAATTATAATAAATGCATGTGATGTAACAATTACATTATAAATTTGATCGTCTCCAATTATCGATCCAGGTTGTCTAAGTTCAATTCGAATTAGTATACTTAATATTATACCAATTATACCTGATCAAATTCCAAATAAAAAGTACATTGTTCCAATGTCTTTATGATTAGTTGAGAAAAGTCATTTTTTCATTTATTGAATTAAAGTGACTGAAAAAGTAATAAATTGTAAATTTATTTATGAAGAATAAATATCTTCCTTTAATATGGCTTTATAGTCAATAATATGATTTTAAATTGCAAGTTTAAAGTAATAGTTAAAACCTATTAAGGCTTATAAATATCATTATAATTTTAACTTTGAAGGTTAATAGTTTAATTTAACTTAAAACCTTTGAAGTTAAATTAGATTAATGATTTAATTAGTATGATAATAATGAATCCTGAGATATTAATTAATGAAATAAATGATAATAATTTTTTATTAATTTTTAATTTAATTCATATTAATTTTTGTGAATTAATTGTTATTATTATTATTATTACTCGAGTATAATAAAATAGAGTAATTAATGATAAAATAACTATAATTAATATTAATATATAATTATTAGATAAAATTATATATTCAATTACAATTAATTTTGGAAGGAATCCTAATAATGGTGGTATTCCACCTAATGAGAATATTATTATTGATAATTGAATTTTATTAATTGTTGAATTTTCAATTAAACATTGATTTAAATAATTAATTTTTATAATTTTGAATATTAATATGGAATTAATAGTTATTAATGAATAAATAATAAAATAATTAATTCATAGGACTATTCTAGCTTGTATTCTTATTATGATTCATCTTATATTATTAATTGATGAATATGCTATTATTTTTTTAATTGATCTTTGATTGAGTCCCCCAATGGATCCAATTAGCAAAGATAAAATAATAAAAATAATTATTAATTTATTTGTTGTATATCTTAATAAGAATAATAAAGCAATTTTTTGTCAGGTTGAAATAATTATGCAATTTATTCAGTTTATTCTTTTTATAATTGAGGGTAATCACATATGGAATGGTGGAATTCCCAATTTTATTATTAATCCACAATTTACTAGTAATAAATTTAAATTAAACTCTAATATTGAATTTACTATTACTACTCCCAATAGCATAATAGTTGATCCTATTCTTTGAAAAATAAAGTATTTTATTATAGATTCTGAGGAATAATAATTTTTTTTATTATATATTATAGGGATAAATGATATTATATTAATTTCTAATCCTAATCATCTTCCAAATCAATTATTTGATGATAATGAAATTATATTTCTTAAAAATAACATAATTAATAATAATAATTTAGTAGAATTTATTAATATTAAAAAGAAGAAGATTAATACTTCTATAATTGGGGTATGAACCCAATAGCTTAATATTAGCTTATCTTTTTATATTATAGTGTAAGATGCACTTTAAATTTTGATTTTAAAAGTTTTAGTTTAATTCTAAATATTATAATAAGAGTAAATTTTTTACATTATCTATTACATCAAAATAGTCCTTTTAAGTGTCAGGCATCTTATTTTTATTTATATTAAAAAAAATTAATCATGGTTTATTATTTTATGTTAGTAATTTTTTTTTAAAATTCATTTTTTAATTAAAATAATACATTTAATAATATATAATATATATATATATTTTAATAATAATTAAATCTATCCTCTATATAAGAGGATAGATTTAATAATATATAATATATATATATATATTTTAATAATAATTAAATCTATCCTCTATATAAGAGGATAGATTTAATAATATATAATATATATATATATATTTTAATAATAATTAAATCTATCCTCTATATAAGAGGATAGATTTAATAATATATAATATATATATATATATTTTAATAATAATTAAATCTATCCTCTATATAAGAGGATAGATTTAATAATATATAATATATATATATATATTTTAATAATAATTAAATCTATCCTCTATATAAGAGGATAGATTTAATAATATATAATATATATATATATATTTTAATAATAATTAAATCTATCCTCTATATAAGAGGATAGATTTAATAATATATAATATATATATATATATTTTAATAATAATTAAATCTATCCTCTATATAAGAGGATAGATTTAATGATATATAACGTAAATTTACATATTATTATTAATTTGAAAATTAATAATTTCCCTTTTTTTTTTTTGAAAAAAAAAAAAAAAAAAAAAAGGGAAATTTATAATAGTACTCTTGGTATTGATTTTTAAAATTGAAATTAATGTTTATTTTATTAAATATATTTCAACTATATTATTTGTAAACCGTTATTAATATTTATTTTATTAAATATAATTTGCATAATTTATAATATGCTTTATAATTTGCAATTATGTAGTTTTAAAATTACCCAATTAGCTTTAAATGCTTTATAATTTGCAATTATGTAGTTTTAAAATTACCCAATTAGCTTTAAATGCTTTATAATTTGCAATTATGTAGTTTTAAAATTACCCAATTAGCTTTAAATGCTTTATAATTTGCAATTATGTAGTTTTAAAATTACCCAATTAGCTTTAAATGCTTTATAATTTGCAATTATGTAGTTTTAAAATTACCCAATTAGCTTTAAATGCTTTATAATTTGCAATTATGTAGTTTTAAAATTACCCAATTAGCTTTAAATGCTTTATAATTTGCAATTATGTAGTTTTAAAATTACCCAATTAGCTTTAAATGCTTTATAATTTGCAATTATGTAGTTTTAAAATTACCCAATTAGCTTTAAATGCTTTATAATTTGCAATTATGTAGTTTTAAAATTACCCAATTAGCTTTAAATGCTTTATAATTTGCAATTATGTAGTTTTAAAATTACCCAATTAGCTTTAAATGCTTTATAATTTGCAATTATGTAGTTTTAAAATTACCCAATTAGCTTTAAATGCTTTATAATTTGCAATTATGTAGTTTTAAAATTACCCAATTAGCTTTAAATGCTTTATAATTTGCAATTATGTAGTTTTAAAATTACCCAATTAGCTTTAAATGCTTTATAATTTGCAATTATGTAGTTTTAAAATTACCCAATTAGCTTTAAATGCTTTATAATTTGCAATTATGTAGTTTTAAAATTACCCAATTAGCTTTAAATGCTTTATAATTTGCAATTATGTAGTTTTAAAATTACCCAATTAGCTTTAAATGCTTTATAATTTGCAATTATGTAGTTTTAAAATTACCCAATTAGCTTTAAATGCTTTATAATTTGCAATTATGTAGTTTTAAAATTACCCAATTAGCTTTAAATGCTTTATAATTTGCAATTATGTAGTTTTAAAATTACCCAATTAGCTTTAAATGCTTTATAATTTGCAATTATGTAGTTTTAAAATTACCCAATTAGCTTTAAATGCTTTATAATTTGCAATTATGTAGTTTTAAAATTACCCAATTAGCTTTAAATGCTTTATAATTTGCAATTATGTAGTTTTAAAATTACCCAATTAGCTTTAAATGCTTTATAATTTGCAATTATGTAGTTTTAAAATTACCCAATTAGCTTTAAATGCTTTATAATTTGCAATTATGTAGTTTTAAAATTACCCAATTAGCTTTAAATGCTTTATAATTTGCAATTATGTAGTTTTAAAATTACCCAATTAGCTTTAAATGCTTTATAATTTGCAATTATGTAGTTTTAAAATTACCCAATTAGCTTTAAATGCTTTATAATTTGCAATTATGTAGTTTTAAAATTACCCAATTAGCTTTAAATGCTTTATAATTTGCAATTATGTAGTTTTAAAATTACCCAATTAGCTTTAAATGCTTTATAATTTGCAATTATGTAGTTTTAAAATTACCCAATTAGCTTTAAATGCTTTATAATTTGCAATTATGTAGTTTTAAAATTACCCAATTAGCTTTAAATGCTTTATAATTTGCAATTATGTAGTTTTAAAATTACCCAATTAGCTTTAAATGCTTTATAATTTGCAATTATGTAGTTTTAAAATTACCCAATTAGCTTTAAATGCTTTATAATTTGCAATTATGTAGTTTTAAAATTACCCAATTAGCTTTAAATGCTTTATAATTTGCAATTATGTAGTTTTAAAATTACCCAATTAGCTTTAAATGCTTTATAATTTGCAATTATGTAGTTTTAAAATTACCCAATTAGCTTTAAATGCTTTATAATTTGCAATTATGTAGTTTTAAAATTACCCAATTAGCTTTAAATGCTTTATAATTTGCAATTATGTAGTTTTAAAATTACCCAATTAGCTTTAAATGCTTTATAATTTGCAATTATGTAGTTTTAAAATTACCCAATTAGCTTTAAATGCTTTATAATTTGCAATTATGTAGTTTTAAAATTACCCAATTAGCTTTAAATGCTTTATAATTTGCAATTATGTAGTTTTAAATTACCCAATTAGCTTTAAATGCTTTATAATTTGCAATTATGTAGTTTTAAAATTACCCAATTAGCTTTAAATGCTTTATAATTTGCAATTATGTAGTTTTAAAATTACCCAATTAGCTTTAAATGCTTTATAATTTGCAATTATGTAGTTTTAAAATTACCCAATTAGCTTTAAATGCTTTATAATTTGCAATTATGTAGTTTTAAAATTACCCAATTAGCTTTAAATGCTTTATAATTTGCAATTATGTAGTTTTAAAATTACCCAATTAGCTTTAAATGCTTTATAATTTGCAATTATGTAGTTTTAAAATTACCCAATTAGCTTTAAATGCTTTATAATTTGCAATTATGTAGTTTTAAAATTACCCAATTAGCTTTAAATGCTTTATAATTTGCAATTATGTAGTTTTAAAATTACCCAATTAGCTTTAAATGCTTTATAATTTGCAATTATGTAGTTTTAAAATTACCCAATTAGCTTTAAATGCTTTATAATTTGCAATTATGTAGTTTTAAAATTACCCAATTAGCTTTAAATGCTTTATAATTTGCAATTATGTAGTTTTAAAATTACCCAATTAGCTTTAAATGCTTTATAATTTGCAATTATGTAGTTTTAAAATTACCCAATTAGCTTTAAATGCTTTATAATTTGCAATTATGTAGTTTTAAAATTACCCAATTAGCTTTAAATGCTTTATAATTTGCAATTATGTAGTTTTAAAATTACCCAATTAGCTTTAAATGCTTTATAATTTGCAATTATGTAGTTTTAAAATTACCCAATTAGCTTTAAATGCTTTATAATTTGCAATTATGTAGTTTTAAAATTACCCAATTAGCTTTAAATGCTTTATAATTTGCAATTATGTAGTTTTAAAATTACCCAATTAGCTTTAAATGCTTTATAATTTGCAATTATGTAGTTTTAAAATTACCCAATTAGCTTTAAATGCTTTATAATTTGCAATTATGTAGTTTTAAAATTACCCAATTAGCTTTAAATGCTTTATAATTTGCAATTATGTAGTTTTAAAATTACCCAATTAGCTTTAAATGCTTTATAATTTGCAATTATGTAGTTTTAAA
>JBAIZL010000030.1:147500-185000 GCA_036971475.1 Prosapia bicincta | reverse complement strand
TTTAAATCATCCATGACAATTTCAAAATCATCAAAAGTATACATTTTTGGTGCTATTTTACTTCTTATATATTGCTCAATTTTAGGCAAAACTTTGTACATTTCTACTTCCTTATTACCAAACCAACCAATAAGATCAGGTTTCAATTTCTTGATTATGTAGTTTTTCTTATTTATTTGGTCTGTATTAATCTTATACCATACTTCAACTTTGTATAATATGCTTGAAAAATTTTTGCCATCTTTGACTGCTCTTTTTGCCTTATATTCTACTATAGTTATATCCCCATTGCTTTTTTTGTTAGTAGTTTCTTCAAGGTTACTCTTTAAAATTAAACCGAGGTATTCTTCTGTCAGCCATGTTGTTGTTTCCTCCATTATCTACAACAATCAAATATTAAATAGGCTACAAGTTTCAAAAGACATTTTGAAAATTAATTTTTAACCAAAATGAGAAAAATAAACGTAAATTCAAAGAAATAATTACTTTTTAGAATATAGAGATTAAATTTATTACACCGAGTCTTATCAACCAAAGCTAATGTTATACAAAGTTTAACTGTCTATAATGAAGAACCAAGTTTAATATAATTTTTTAGTTTTCCCAAAAAGTCAATGAAAAAGATTTTAATTAAAAGTGTTATTTAACAAAGCTAAGCCGTATAGTAGACACCTTTTAGTAAACATGGTGTGAAAAAGATTAAGTAAATTAAAAGCTATTCTTGTACAATTTGCTCTAAGTAGAACTAAAAGGAGGTAGAACTACTAATTAATATTGGTGGCTGTGAGAAAGGATAACTTTCATATAAAGAACAAGATAATTCAGCTAGTTTAATGACTTCACAAGTAAAAAAGATTTCAGATATAAAAAACTAAAAAGAGTCATTGAAAAGAAGTAAGAAAGAAAATGAGAGAAGTGGTAGGAAATATCGCGTCATGGAAGAACTATTGTTCGAAATTGATAGAAAAAATTCAAAAAAGTCAGTAGATATAAGTGTAGTGAGAAAACCTTGTCAAACAAATTATTAATTTTGTTTTATAGTTATTTGTTGATAGTTTTACTTTATTAATAACGCTTTTCTTATTTTATTTTGTAGTTATTTTCACAAAGCAGTAAAAACACAATAGAAAACGATCATACTCAACCTTTTTCTCTCTGATTAACAATAAGAACCGATATATCTAAGAGGTACAATACAAAATAAACTTATGAAAATACACGTTAAAAAAAATCAATGTTTGCAATGGCTGTTTTAGGAGGTAATAAACAACTTCTATTAATAGCTGTTTTAAATGTTAAAAAACATGAACATATTTACAAAAATTATACTTCCAAAAATGTTAATTCAGAAAAATATTCAACAAGCTATAAGTTAATAAATCGCAATTTTGCAATAGATTAGCAAAATTACAATGGTAAGTAGAAATTTAAAATTAGTTTTGATATATGCAGTTTATTTGCTTTCTTAAAATACAAGAGTCGAAATATTATTTAAGTTACAAATCTCATAACTAAATTTATTTATAAAATCATAAATTTATAAGTAACGAAATAATTTATGTCAATATCAATTTTTAATTTTTCCTTTTGGATTTTAATAGGACTTTAAATTACTTGAAACAACTTCAAATAATACTGAATAAACTAAATAAATTAACTATATTAAAATATATGCAATTTCATAATTTCAATACAAATAATTTACTTCTTTTTGCACGATTTAAATTTTAAGTTATCTTATTTAGTTGTAACAGTTGGTTTAGTTATTTATCTTGATTTTAATTTATACTTTTTCTTTCTTGTTTTGTATTAGAAGTTCTCTTCATTGTTGTTATTGCAATCCTAGAGCACTTTTTTATAGTTCTGGGATTCGCGTGTACAATGATTGTATTATTTTATTAAATGGCATGTATTTTAATAGAAACATAATAGAAGTATTCCATTTCAATATACAAACTCAAAATGGAAGTATTCTGTAACGGATTTCTGTTTAAGAATATGGTTACTGTTGAAGTAAGTAGTGGATATGTTGTGGTATACGTGTGTTTTCACCTAACGAAGACTTCACTGATGAACAAGTAAAATTTGGCTATACAAATGTCTTGAGATTATTCAAAAATTACAATTGAGAAAATGATTTTGTTATGGAGCAAAAGTAGATATGAAAAAAGTTTGTCAGATTAGGTGTTCATGTTTCAAGCATTTAGAAAACTACTGCAGTACAACTGTAGAGCCAGATCTGAAGATTTTAGAATATATTTAGCTGGAATAAGGTCCTGTTGTAATAGATCAAGGCGAGAGATCTTTCTGATTGAACTTTAAGTTCCATAATACATGTTGTTAGTAATAACGTTATACTGAAACTAAATTCATAAACATAGCTATATACACCCTACTTAGTATTGAAATATCTTATGTTTGAGTACACATACTGTTTATAAACTCACGCCTTCATAATCATACAGAGTCAATTGATAAATAAGACAGAATTTTGTCTGTCACCAAAGGTGGTGTATAAATTTTATACATATATATTTTGATTTATCTGGTGCCACTTTTCAGCATTGCAGCTCTATCTGGAGATCGTAGATCTTATTAAAAGTTATGGCTCAAAAATAGTTTGTTTGTGTTTTTTTTTTTAACTGAGAGGCACGACAAAACCTACGACAGAAATTGTTTTCCTAAATTTCTAACTTAAAATTAAATTACTGAATTTAAATTATTGGAGCAATACCTACCACTCTCAACGATTGTAAATGCTTAAGGACACTGATGATGTTGAGGAGTTAAATTATATCATATAGACTTATTATAATTGAGATATGATGTTATTTTCAAAATTTAATGTTTTGTTAAAACTGTTGAATGGTTATAAAAAAAGAAATTTTTTAAAATATGTAACATTGCTAGTGGATTTGCATTATATGTAACATTGCTAGTGGATTTGCATTATATGTAACATTGCTAGTGGATTTGCATTATATGTAACATTGCTAGTGGATTTGCATTATATGTAACATTGCTAGTGGATTTGCATTATATGTAACATTGCTAGTGGATTTGCATTATATGTAACATTGCTAGTGGATTTGCATTATATGTAACATTGCTAGTGGATTTGCATTATATGTAACATTGCTAGTGGATTTTCATTATATGTAATAATAAAAACAATAGTACAAACTTAATTTTGTTTTTCATTTTAGAAAATCATAAAACATTTCTGAAATTTAGAAAAATAAAATCTCTATAACTTTAATTTTTAATAAAGCAGGTAATTATTATTAAAAAATAGCTTATAAAAAATCTTTGTCGTAAAGGAAAACTATAAAGTATAGTTTATTCTCCATTAATTTTATTAAGGATAGGTGGGTAAAAGTATGCTGGTTATTTAAAATTCTGTAGTTTTACTTTTATGTAAAAGTTTTAATCGTTAGTGGCGGGTAACCATAGGTTTTGGGGACGAAATTAAAAACCTAAGGAGACTGTTGGAATGGGTTCACGAGGATAAACGATTGAGAACTTTTACTCTAAATATTCTTCAGTAATTAAAAATTTGTGTACGTGTTACAAATAAAAACCATTAAAAACTGGTTATGTTTACTATATTGTTTCGTGATAGTTTTTCTTAATTTAGAAATCAAACTAATACACAATCTTTCTTCTAGTAAATTAAAATGTCGAAACTTTCGACACATATATTTCGATTCATAAATTATTCTCTTATCAGTTTTAACATAATAGAAAAGGACAAGTTCATCTTAAAAGTAATTTTAAAAACGGAATGTAAAACACTGTTGATACCATAATATTGTATTTTTAGTTCTTTTCGAGAATTGGTCTTGTACTAAAAAACTAACATAGTTAATAAGTGTTACTAATTATTTCAAAGATAACCTCTTTAAGAGATATTTACCTCTTGAACTTCTTAGCTTGCAAAATAAGACGTTAATTTAAAAGAAAAACAAAAAAAAACAGTTATTTTAAAACACATTTTTAAGATAAAAAAATCAGTGAAATAATAAAATTTAATTTAAAAGTGTTTCTAATTTCATGATAGAAATACAGTATATTAAGTAATTATAATTTTTATATTTTTACTTTCATAAAATTTAGTTTCCCAATCATAAAAATAAGTACCTATAGCCAATAAAATTAACAAAAACAATTATTTAAATAACAATTAAAAAAGTACTCGTGATTATGGTGAACCGAAAAGTTTTGATTCTAAAAATGTTTTAAGTAATCAATTTTGATTCAGATCATTCTATCTGTTTTAGTGGGGAGAGATTTTACTTTGCTGCAGTGGGTATTGGTTTTGCATTATTCTCTCCAAACAACGTCTATTTAAGACAATAATAAATACCTAAAACAACCATCATGAAATTCGTTGTATGAACTTTAAAATTACTATTGATATCGACTATTGGAGTTTATTTACTGATAAAACTGCGTTTCAATAGTATTTAGTTTATACTGTGTTTTATTTAGTCTCCTGATAATATTTAGGCCTTCCTTTCATGTGATATGACGATTTACAGTAGCTATGTAATGAATAATTGAATTTTCTGTTACATTCCTGTTTTTATTCAACAACTAGGTATATTTAAAACATACAATTTAAAAGTTTTAGTTTACCCGGCGAACTCTATATTCTGTATGAATATTTTTGAGTTGAATGAATTTTTGAGAATTGTCTTAGAAATCAGGAAGCCTAACGCCATGCAATACAAATGATATTATTCTGCAGGATAAAACAAACACTGCACTTTTTATGACATGAACAGGTGTGTATGATTTTAAAAAGATTGCTATGGAGTGTTAATGAAGCTGGAAATTATTAATGTTTAAAAAATTATATAATTAAGCAAAACGTATCTGACATTGACTTTTTCTCAAGATATATTTAACAACACAACAGTCTGTGTAAGTCTACTGGAACTGAAATTTCCTCATTGATATAGGCCTACTGTAATGCTATTATTAATAATTAATACGATTGCTGTTATTAGAGCAAGTAAGGTTACTTTTAAACACAACTTTATAGCGTTTAAGACACGCAGAAGCGTGTAAAAATGTTTTAGTTTTCATTTCCCCTCTAGTTGTTTTATTCCAAAAACAGTAAGTGAGGAACAACTTCACACACATACTGTTCTGATAGGCTGGCCGTGCTTTTGATGCTATGCTTGTAAACGTTTTATATTTCATTATATTGTCATTCAAAGCCACTTTTAAAGATATATTTGACTACTGTAGTACTATCACCTTCTTGATAACATAACAATTTATTTATTAATTATCAGGGCTATTATTGTTATTAAATTATAAATACTTGTGTTTGATTAAACTGGTATAGAAACATATGAAGACAGATGTATTCATAAACAAGATTTAATAAATCTCTTAAAAAATCTCACAAAGATTAAAATAAAAAAGAAAGTATCTTTAATACCATCAGTTGTTTTCAGCAATCGATTAATCAAAGGTTATATAATGCGCTGGTATCTAAAAATAATATGGTCTTATTTTAGGAAAGTCATAAGTTGTTTGATACTAGCAATTAGGTTTTCTATTGACTATAGTAGTAGTTGCATTAGTAAACAATACGTGATGTTATGTTGAATGTATTGAATTATATACAATATCTATTTACAACAATACCATAGCTGTCAGATAATAATATTGTCAAAATGAATATTTCTCATCTTTATGTTAAATAATATCTATTAAAGTACAATATTACTTACTTGTCCGTCCCGTCTCAAAGTTGAAGCTGATGAACGACACCTACTCGAAACAGCTGTTGAGGTTATCTAAGTCAATTATTACATCAAGCCTACTTTACAAAAAGGCGGGGCTTAACTGACAGAGCGTTGATAATTGGAAGATGAAGTAGAGTGTATAACAAATTTTAGTTTACAATTTATAAAGAGTCTTCTGCTTTCCAACAAAAATATTTAGTTTAATTGAAGATTAAAAAAAAAAAATTAAACAAAGCTTTCGTCATAAGATCAGAGTTCTGTCTTATAATCATTTCTGGGTAGTTATTAAGATCAGCGACTACCGCTCCGATCGGCGAAATTTTTTTCCTGATCAATTTGACCTTGCTGAACACGAATCTAAAGTTTTTATTTACTGCAAAAACATTAAAAAAAAAATATATATATAACCTAACTTCGTAAAAATATAGTCTTAATGACGTTAGATTTTTTTTGTTTTTAAATTAATGTGTAGAAGACGAATATCAATTTTTTCCACGGAAAATACAGGAAGTTACTTTTTTTTCACATTTTAAATGTTAGTCTGTAATGGCATGTAAGCCACCGGGCGTGAACCGGACGCGCAGTGGCTACAGCGCACTGCAATATGTCTAGATTTGGTTGTAATTTTATACAACATTACTATATACCTATATTAAAATATACCTACGAAGTATACAGTCAGGATATATTTGGTTACAATTTTATTCAATATTACTATCTACCTATATTAAAATATACCTACGAAGTATCCAGTCAGGATATATTTGGTTATAATTTTATTCAATATTACTATCTACTTATATTAAAATATACTTACGAAGTATCCAGTCAGGATAGATTTGGTTATAATTTTATTCAATATGGCTATCTACCCATATTAAAATATACCTACGAAGTTACCAGTCAGGATAGATTTGGTTATAATTTTATTCAATATGGCTATCTACCCATATTAAAATATACCTACGAAGTTACCAGTCAGGATAGATTTGGTTATAATTTTATTCAATATGGCTATCTACCCATATTAAAATATACCTACGAAGTTACCAGTCAGGATAGATTTGGTTATAATTTTATTCAATATGGCTATCTACCCATATTAAAATATACCTACGAAGTTACCAGTCAGGATAGATTTGGTTATAATTTTATTCAATATTGCTATCTACCTATATTAAAATATATCTAGGAAGTATCCCGTCAGGATAGATTTGGTATAATTTTATTCAACAATACTAACTACCTATATTAAAGTATACCTACGAAGTATCCAGTCAGGATACATTAAATTTGGTTGTAATTTTGGTAAATATTTAGACTTATTGCAGATGCAGAAAATTATAACTAAAACTATCCTGACTGGATACGTCATAGGTATATTTTAATATAGGTATATAGTAATGTTGAACAAAATTATAACCAAATCTATCCTGACTTAATAGTTCATAGATATATTTTAATTTAGGTATATAGTAATGTTGTATAAAATTGTAACCAAAAGGTTAATATTTAGACTTTAAGTTTAGTATTAAAATAAACTGACTTTGACTAATGCAGGTGCGCTGTAGCTACTGCGCTGCCGGTTCATGCTATACATGCTATTACAGACTAACATTAAAAATGTGCAAAAAATTACTTCCTAAAAAAAGTGAATATTCATGTTCTAATGTTAGCAATGTCAAATCTATCAGGAAAAACATTTCGCCGATCGGAGCGTTAGTAAGAACCAGTCAGATCAGGTTAGGTTAGGTTATTTTTTTAATGTAAATATGTGTTTGCAGTAAAAAAAACATCAGATTCGTGTTCATCAAGGTCAAATTGATTGGAAAAAAAAATTTCGGCGATAGGATCGGTAGTCGCTGATCTTAATTTTTACCCATTTCTGAATATCGGCGACAGCCTATTAAAAAGTGTTAGAAAAAAATTGCAGAAAAACAACAGTATGTTTATGTAGAGTACAGCCTATTTCATATGAAATCCAAACGAGATTGTGAGTGTTTTGGAGAATTTAAAAAGCTTGTCGTTTTATGCAATGCAATGAGTGAGAGTGGAATTATAACACGGCGTATGGCGCGGATTCTGTGCATAACATTCTGCAAACTTAGTATTGACTGGTCAAACTTATAATGAAAATAAAATATACTGGCCCAAAACGATATTACTCAGTTCCCATGAACTTACTGTAATTTTAAATAGCTAAGTGGTAGTATTACTAACTATTACTAAATGGAAATACAGATCTAGCAATCCCTATGTGTTATAGCTGAATCTATACTTTTATTCACCCACTTTTATAAAACCATTTTCTCTTGCATTATTTTTCTACATAATCAACTTCTTTTTTAACGTCGATTTTGAAACTCCATACGTTAAAATGGACTATATAGAAACTAAGTTTCATGAAGGTATGAAATTCAAATAATGACTGAAGCCAAACTGCAGACGAGGGCAATGTAAAAAACAAACACACAATTTTTATGGGGAACTTAGAGAAATGTAGGTGGAGAAAGAGTTTACGAGTTACCTCACTTTATAAACCTATTTTTCTTGGAACTCAGAGCGTGAAAAATTAGACTTTGAAAAACGTAATCTTGAAGCTACTCCAATAGGTCCTTAAAAAGGATGTTTTTTAATAGGAAAAATAGGATGTTTTTACTTGTTTGGGTGGTCGAATAGTTTATGGTAGGGCCTGAATTCATTAAATTAAGTTATGAAAAATATTTTTTTTTTGTTTTGCTGATTATAGTAACATTTGATGAGAACGATGTAAGAACTTATTTGAATTTTGTTATTCTCACCCTTCTAAAAATTTAATATTGAATCAATGTTTATCTGTTAGAAAGAATCTTACTTATCTGGTGTGCAAAATTTCTATTATTTATTGTTTTTTATGTGGGATTTTGTTACTGGCTCACCCAACAAGCAGTCGGTCTCTCTCTCACCAAGCAATGAAGAAACATATGTATATATATATATATATATATATATATATATATATATATATATACGACCTTTTGTTCGTGTTATTTATCAGCAACCAGTGGGTATCTAGCTCTGCATTGAGCCAGGGTATTAGGAAAAGTTTTTTACTTTCAAAGCCAAGTCTATGAAAATCTTATAATTAATAATCATTTTAATAACCTAAACATTTTTACTTCGCTAACTAATAAAAGATGGTAACTTCATATTCTCTTTTGAAAAACGTATTTTATAATATAAAAGCTAAACATAAGAAAAATAATTTTTGTTATGTGTAATGTTATGTGGCACAGAATATATAAAAAATGTCCATGAGGCGTATCATGGAGCATGGCGTCATCGCTTAAGAGTTCGTGTGTAATAACCCGGAGATGAACGATAATGGTCCCGAAGAATCCCGAATGCAGAACATGGAAACAACATAGATATTCTTAGGAGGTTATGTTTAAATCATTTTAAAATGCAATTTATTATACATTCAGGAGTATTTATATTTAATTAAATTATGTAACAGCCTATGATTTCAAACTCCCAAGTTTTACTATTCCTAGGTTATATTACATTAGTATTATGTTAGAATCCATGGTTAGGGAAAATATATTATTTTCTAAAACTTTGACTGGTTCTTTAAATACTGAATTTGTTATGACTTATTATTGTTTAATTTTATTTAATAGTTTTAGTACAGTTTTAAATTAAAATTCACGAATTAATGAAGTTTTTAGTTTAAGTAAAACAGATTACAAAATAAAACGTTATAATAACACAGGCCTACAAAAAAGTTTTTTTTGGTGCCTAGGATTTTAGAACTGATTTTAGTAATATTTGGGGGGATGAATCCAAATATGAAATAAGTTTTTCTCTACCAGCCCTACTTTTTCAGATAATCGTTTATTCAATGTGAAGTTTAACGCAAAATGTGCAGTTTTAACTGTATTTTGTGCAGTTCTAAAGCTCATATACATATATTGGTTCCAGTATATTTGCCCTATTGTCAGTCTGCTGTCCACGGAGTTCCTCCCAAATCCACTAGATGGCATTGTCTGTCCGGTGAAGTGACTTTCAACGCTTCAACCGGAGTTACTTGAGTTGAGGTTAGTTTGTAAGTTCTCACCGTGTAGGGTGTATCAAAGTTGGCCTCAGGCATTATTTGTGTTTAGAAAAGAGTTGCTATAAAGTTAACCTAAAACGTGAAGTGTTGTGGATTGTTCTATTTGTGTTCCTAAGTTGAAATAAAATGAGTTTAAGTAGAAGAAGTTACTTACAACTTTTTAAAAAAAATGTTTTAACTTGCCTATAGTAGCACTTACTTTTTTTGTTGAGGACGGATGGAATCAATCGAAACAACCGTAACAAGTGGACTTATCCTGATTTAGTTTCCGCAAGACGTCCAGTTCCTGATTCAGAAGAAGTATTATTGGAAAAAATGGCTCTTCCTGAATATTTTCCAGATGAATGGCGCCTATTTATTGACAGCTCAAAGCGAAGTTTGAAATGCGTCCTTCTGCACAATGGCAACAAATATGGCTCAACACCGATTGCTCCCTCAACAAAAATGAAATACGTATATAACACCATAGCTTTAGTCTTGGAGAAGATAAAGTATTATGAACATCAGTGGGTGATTTGTGTGGACTTAAAAATGGTAAATTTTCTCCTTGGACAGCAAAGTGGCTACACCAAATATCCTTGCTTTTTGTGTCTCTGGGATAGCAGAGACAAAACACACCACTGGGTTAGAAAAGAGTGGCCCAAGAGAGAAAACATGTACGTTGGGGAAAAGAATATAATTAACGACCCCTTAGTTGGGCGAGAGAAAATCATCTTTCCTCCATTACATATCACGTTGGGCCTTATGAAGCAGTTTGTAAAGGCTCTTGATAAGAACGGATCCATGCTTTTCATATGTAGAAATGAAAATGTCTCAGTTGAGTACGGAAAAAATTCAAGCAGGAATATTTGATGGACCACAAATTAGACAACACATTAAGGATCCTGACTTCGTAAATTCAATGAACGAGACTGAGCGAAAAGCATGGATTTCATTTGTTGCAGTTGTCAAAAATTTTCTGGGCAAGTACAAAGCTGAAAACTATGTTGAAATGGTAAATGAGATGCTAAACAGTTTCAAATCACTTGGCTGTAACATGAGCATTAAGGTGCACTATTTACACAGCCACTTAGATAGTTTTCCTGAAAACTTAGGAGACCAGTGAGGAACAAGGTGAAAGATTTCACCAGGATATTAAAACTATGGAGGATCGCTACAAAGGAAGATGGGATACACACATGATGGCAGATTACTGCTGGAGTTTAAAAAGGGACTGTTCTAATTTACATTCAAGAAAGTCACGAAAAAGAAGCTTCCGTAGTGTTGATTGTTTTACCTGGTTTGATTGTTTTATGTAGACGATGATGTTTTTTCTGTTTTTGTATATAATAATATTTGTATAATGTAATAAAATAAAAATATAATTATAATATGGTAATAAAAATTTGGTGTTGAGTGTTTAATTTGATCCACTGATTTAACTTAAAATAGTGTAGCGTATATTTCACTAAAATGTTATATCTTAAAAATTTGAGCTCCTAGGCAAAAACTAATGCCATATTTGAATTCAGGGCATCAAATTCATATAAAATCAGCTCTTAATACCCCGGCACCAAAAACAGCTGTTGGCCAGTGTAATAAATAAGCCTATGCTACGTATTTTTATGTATGATTTTAATACGTTTTTTTATAGTAAATTAGAAGAAATAATAAATATTTACGAAAAGGTAAAATATTTTAAGCCTTTTATAAAGTTATGTTACTTTATTATAGAATTGTTAATGACTACACAATTATGTTTCATAAATAATATTATTTGAAGTGAAACTTTTGTTGGTAGCTTCAATGCAGCAATGTTTTTTGTATAAACTATTTTATTATAACAGCTACCCTAATTAATAATCAAATATACTTCGAACAATTATGGCGGATTATTAGGCGGATTTAGCAATTAATTTTACATCACGTTAGAAAATATAGACATTCATAATGAAGGATATAAATATTGGATTTGTAATTCGTTTTCTGCAGTATGTTCCATAATTATCCAATTTTAATTTTCTACTTGACTAATTATAAAAATCATTTCTAAAGATGAGCAACATGCTGTCACTCGTTAGTAACATCTGACGCACCCGAGTGAAACTATTTCCGGCATTCCCACAATAGCTGGCACCTCTACACGCATCTCATCTAAAGCCAGACTGTTTTGACGTTGTTATGGTCTGTGGTCTCGGAAAACATAGGAGCTTGTAGGTTTAGTAAGTGCAAAAATACTCTTAATAAATTATTATTTCCAAAAAAAATCTTATATTTCAAAATCTTTCCTGAATCTTTTTCTTTAAAAATTATTTTAAGATTGTAATTAGCTAAAAATAAAAGAAATGGTTGGCGGAGTGTTTATTTCTTGTTTTAATTTTATAGGAAAAGTCGTTTAAACGCGTTTGACTTGCAAGAATAGATAATATGAATTTAATAGATAACACAAAAATAATATTTTTTTATGTGTAATATTTTTGTGGTATTTTTTGTTGTTCTTTCAGTAGTGGCTGGCTTTTCCGCATCTCGTAAGCTATGTCTTTTATGAATAAATAGTGATTGAGAAGTATTTAAATCTCGGTAAATGAAACCTCTGTAAAAGTAGTTTTAATTGTTTGCCATTTATATTGCATTCTGCTAAAAAAAGGCAACATATAGCCCCCTATAATGATATATAGGCCTAGATCTGGTTGATTGATTTGAATACAACATTCACACTCATTTAAATTATTCTTAATAAATTTAAAAGAATAAAACAAAGACAATCATTCTACAATCAAACCATTTAATGATAATTTTTAAAATGTCTTAGGTTTACAATAACTATAAGAGCGTTCTTTATAATATACTAAAGTTTTATTTATAATAAATATATATGATAGTTGCGTGGTCAAGGGGATAGAGCACGTGGCTACGAAAGTAAAGGTTCTGGGTTCGGTTCCCAGTAGCGCCAAAGACTTTCTGAGTGTCTTTTCAGTCCCATGTCTAAACAGTCTGCGAAAATGAATTCCTAGGGTAAAAATGGGAGGTTAAAGCCTAGTACTGGCCAAATTACATTGCTTGTATATCGTAAGGCCAAAAAGGCAGTTCTACCGTAGTATAGCCCTACAATACGGTTATACCATGTGGTTTACTTATCACGTGACATGGTATAAAATTAGTATTACCATTATTAAACACACACACACACACACACACACACACACACACACACACACACACACACACACACACACACACACACACACACACACACACACACACACACACACACACACACACACACACACACACACACACACACACACACACACACACACACACACACACACACACACTCAAACAGGCAGAAATGCAGTCTAAAGGCAATATATGTCGAAATGAAATATATAAAAATTTTAAAATATATTAACAAATTTATTAAGTTTTATAAAAACTACGGAAGGTGCGTAGCGATCGAAAAGATCAGAGTCCAGAAAGATAAAGCCAGGAGTGCAAAGAAGTCTGCAAAGGCAGTTCAATTTTTAGTCTGAAAACAGCGGCCAAAGGGAGAAGGCCTACAACAAATCAAAATATTCTAAAGGGGAAACCAAGGAGTCTTGGGCTCAAATCTTTAGTCCTGCAAGGCAACCTATCTTTTAGCCAAATTTTTCGAAGTATAACCGCCGCAGAAGATTAACGGAATTATTTTCCAAACGTAATCAATTTTAGCAGTACAAATGTTCAATAACATAACTTTTAAAGCATAATTCATTAATAATTTGTAAACCTGGTTGTAAACGCCATTACAAAACGCAGTAAGATACTAGGGGAAGAAGACAATTCCAGATCGCACCGTTAGACCATCAAGAAGGACTACGTAAGCATTTCTAAAACAGGCCCGACGAGTCCAGCATCCATTTGCCGGAACAAACCGGATTGTGAAGATGACGATTTCCAAAATGCAATATTTTCAAGCCAAAAGACAAGTCAAAACCAGAAATACTTCTTCTAGAGGCTTAATTTGAAATAAAATTTCAAAGTTTAAATATAAAATAATATATAAAATTTTGTCTTGAGAATTAGAAAATTTAAGAAGATATATACAGAAATAGTAGTTAAATAAAATCCAGTGTGTAATAAATTAAATCAAATTTAGGTCATGAAAATAAGAACTTTTGAGGAAATATTTATTTAGAAATAGTAATTATGAAAAATGATATATAAAATTATATAAGAGTTTGTCTGGTCAATTAGAATTTTTGAGGAGATATATTGAAAAAAGAATTTAAAAAATTAATTAAATATTTATGGTCTAGAAAATTAACTAAATGTTTGTTCTGAAAATAGGATTTTGTGAATTGGGAATATTAATTAGTTGTTAAAAATTGTTGAAATGTGGAATACTCTTATAATGATCAGAAAAGTAACCAATGGATACACCTTTAAATTTATTACAATAGAGTCGTTTGAGAAAACAATATAAGAATATGTGCTATGTTTATATTACATTTTTTTATAATTATATGTAACCCAAATGGATTGGCAAGAGATTATTTTAATTTGTTTTTAAGGTGTTAGATCAAAATTTTCAGCCAGAATTATGTTAAAGATTATTTTATAAAAGTTAATAATTTAAAATTCAATATTTTGAAGAGATAAATTAGATTAACTTATTATACTAAAATTAATGAGGTTCATGATTGTTTGAAAAATGTTGTCAAGGGGGTAATAACGCTGAATAAAAGAAATAATTAATGCCAGTAAATTTTTGTATGTTTTACCACCTTATAAATAAAATTAGAACTTTACAATTAGCTGTAGTTAGTTTTGATATAACCTAATCACACACAGTTTCTAACTAAAAGGTTTAAAAGTACTACACCCCTCAAACAGAAAACATCCCACCTCGAATATTATGCTGGCATAGGGAAATAGTCAGTTAATTGGCTTTTGAACGAAATTGGAAAATTTATTCCTAGGAGATCTATGCAGGGATGTTATAGGCTTCGGTTGACTGACCGAAATCTCTCCTAGGTCATTATACCATTGCAGGGCAACTGGTAAGTATTATATACGCCTAGGGCTAGGGATAGAAGCATATACGTAAATGGTGTGAGGAAATGTAGGTCCCAATATTTACTAGGTAAGAAAGAGAGTGTCTGTAAATAATAAATAAATAAATACAAATATAAAGGGAGTAAGAGGAACATAGATAAATGTAAAAGATGAGAACGGTAATATATATATATATATATATATATATATATATATATATATATATATATATATATATATATATATATATATATATATATATATATATTATACACACAAAACACACAGACATAATAATTTGATATAATTAATACATTTTTGAATGTGAAATTCATAATTTACCTATATTTATATATATAAATTTTATATTAATTTATATATAAATTATAAATATTATGTGATCATTTCCAAAACAAGAATATTTTTATTATATCAAATAACTATGTGTGTATGTCTGTGTGTGTTGTGTTTACATTACTTTTATTAGTTTAGATTTCATTAGATTAGTTTACTATAGTTCAAATAAAATTCAAATTACGGAAATCAGACTGTGCCAAATCTATAAACTACCTACTTAGGGCTATAAAAACCGAAAATAGGGTTACTTTTATAGCCACTGCAGCGTCGTTCCATTGCTGAAGGGTTGCAATGAAATTTCAAAACTGGTAATACTATAGGGGGAAAGGCGCAGTTGTTTAAATGTTATTTTCAATGAAAATCATGTAGGCCTATTGGTTAGAATATCTCGTATTTATATGAAATGACTAAGTAATTAGATAGATGAAAGTAGCTTAACAGGACTGAAATTTTATATTGTTCGATAGACACAAGACGATGTAGCGTGAAACAGATGTTCCAAAGTTAGGGTAGTGGTTTTCTCGAAGGCAGTGACAATAAATGAATCTTAACGTTACATGATATATAAAATGAAATAACTTCACTCTTATAATTGATCATTTCAAATACAAAAGTAGTGTAAGATGCAAAAAGATGCTTATTTCAGATGATGCATAATATTCTAATGTTAAATATGTTATATTTTCAATCAATTTATTTAATTATTAAACCAAATATATAGACTTACCACCAATCAAAAGTAATTTACTCAGTCTTGATATTTTACCAAAATAAATACTCTCTATGATTCAAAAGAAATACAGTACTTTTTTTACAGTAAAACAGACACACGCAACACACACACACACACACACACACACACACACACACACACACACACACACACACACACACACACACACACACACACACACACACACACACACACACACACACACACACACGCAACACACACACACACACACACACGCAACACACACACACACACACACACACACACACACACACACATACACAGACACAGACACACACACACACACACACATACACACACATACACACACACACACACACACACACGTACACACACACACACACACACACAAACACACACACACACACACACACACACACACACACACACACACACACACACACACACACACACACACACACACACACACACACACATACACACTCACTCAAACACACATATTCTCTTTTTCTCTCTTTCTATTTGACACATACTCACACACAGACCTTATGTTTATTGTCTGAATGTCCTATATTAAACATACTCCCTGAATACCCCTGTGTTTCTCAAGACGCATTTTAGTTTCAATGATTTCCAACCCAACACACGTTTTACGCTATCCTCGGTAAAGCTGACTTTACATAGCATTGAATGAAAATTTGGCTGGATAAGTCGCTGAGAAAACTTTTATCGTAATATTCCTACAAAAAATTAGACATCTGAAATTATAATCCAGAATAATATTAGGTAAAAAACGTGTGATCAGCGAATTTAAACATTTGTCCTATTATAATAGAAAGTTAAGCGAGAAGAAATGGTTTTTATTTTAGATGTTTCAGCTTCCTTATTTTTGATAATAAAAGAGAAGAAGAAGATCAGTGTCTTTTATAGTCTAATACAATACATAAATAACAAATATCTCTTTACTACCCAAATTTTTCACATTTCTGTAGAACCAAATAAGATGAATTTAAGCAGTTAAGTAGTAAGAAAGCAAACTGCTGAACTTTGAAAATATTTTACGAATAGCTGCAGGCGTAAAATCCAGTCCGCTAACAACTTTACATTATGATACCCTCTGGCGTTGATTCTTGGAGCCAGAGAGTTTATTAAACTTTTTGAATACCCCTCCGTACATGAATAAGACAAATGTAGTGGTTAGTGGTTGAATGATGGTTTATGTAGTGGAAACTGTGTGTAATGTACGTCAGATGCAGCAGAGAGTAATAGACTTTATATAATCGGAGGTACAAGGGACAATTACAACTTTCATTTGTTCGTACTTTGAATTCGTTTTTACGTTTTATTTAGCACGTCCGTTCCGACTTCAGCAATAATTGTTCAAGTGAGGTTTCCAACGCAATAGGATGAAAACATACAAAAAATCCCAAATAGTTTGCACAGAGAGACACTTACAGTATCGATGTGTACTGCTATCTGAATATCTGGATCGCTAAGACAAGAATAAGATGTTCGGACTGTGTCGTGGACGGTGCAAATTGGCATGGAACTGTTCCATTTATTTTAGTTGTGCCAGTGGCATAGATAATGGAGCCCAGGTGGTCAACATCTCCTAAATGTAGAAGTGTTTTTTTTTTATTTATGAGCAATTATGAATTTCACTTCAATTTAGTCAGATAATGAATGTAATTTAAGGAGTAGAAATTAAACCCTATGTTTAATTAGGTTAAAGTGTATGAGTGCAACAAAACCTAATACAATAATTACATTTTTGTAGGTAATTGTTTGACACACTAATATTAAAAGAATGTTTGACTCATTTGCGAAATTTCGGATATTTTTAGACGACCTACATAAATACATTTTTCATTTTCGAGGAAAACGTTAAATTAATGAATTACGCTCCAAAATTAAAAAAGAATGTATTTTGAAACTTTAAAACAAATTTGGTATGACTAAAACTTAGAATAAAACTTTATAGCCTTCTACCTTTCAAGGTTCAAGAATAGAAAATTCTGTATTTTCAGAAAGTATATTAATTCAGACAAACTTTTATTATGTCAATGCGATAACAGTTTTTGGCGTTTCGCCCTTAAAAAACCTTTCATGGTTATTATACGAATTAAATATAAACAACTTCAGTTTAAAAATGAACATTTCATCATTATTTTCAGTGTTAGAATAGTGTAAAATGTTTTTTTCAAGGTGTAAAAGATTTTAAACTTTTCCTTGGGGATTTCAAGGACCTGCATTGCTTCGAAGGAATTTTTTAAAATTGTATTAAAAATTCAAATGTCACATATTTTATGATATATTAGTGATTTAAGTATTAAAATAAGCTACACTTTTACTGTTATAGTTATGAAAGCATGTTGGTTTGATGAAGATCTATAAGATAATTGTTTACTTGTTCTACAAGATCGTCTTGCAAATATAAACTCTTGTATTAAAAACGTGGATAAGTGTTTTGGCATTGCTCTAACTCTCGCTACTTATCTACTCTCAGTAACACATTCTAGAAATCGCGGTTGTGGCTGACGTTCTATGGCATTTCACTGGCTCTTGCCACTCATCTACTCCCAGTAACACATTCTAGAAATCGCGATTGTTGCTGACGTTCTATGGCATTTCACTGGCTCTTGCCACTCATCTACTCCCAGTAACACATTCTAGAAATCGCGATTGTTGCTGACGTTCTATGGCATTTCACTGGCTGTAGCCACTCATCTACTCCCAGTAACACATTCTAGAAATCGCGATTGTTGCTGACGTTCTATGGCATTTCACTGGCTCTTGCCACTCATCTACTCCCAGTAACACATTCTAGAAATCGCGATTGTTGCTGACGTTCTATGGCATTTCACTGGCTCTTGCTACTCATCTACTCCCACTAACACATTCTAGAAATCGTGGTTGTTGCGGACGTTCTATGGCATTTCACTGGCTCTTGCCACTCATCTACTCCCAGTAACACATTCTAGAAAACGTGGTTGTTGCTGACGTTGTATGGCATTTCACTGGCTCTTGCCACTCATCTACTCCCAGTAACACATTCTAGAAAACGCGGTTGTTGCTGACGTTGTATGGCATTTCACTGGCTCTTGCCACTCATCTACTCCCAGTAACACGTTCTAGAAAACGCGGTTGTTGCTGACATTGTATGGCATTTCACTGGTTCTTGCCACTCATCTACTCCCAGTAACACATTCTAGAAATCGTGGTTGTTGCGGACGTTCTATGGCATTTCACTGGCTCTTGCCACTCATCTACTCCCAGTAACACATTCTAGAAAACGTGGTTGTTGCTGACGTTGTATGGCATTTCACTGGTTCTTGCCATTCATCTACTCCCAGTAACACATTCTAGAAAACGCGGTTGTTGCTGACGTTGTATGGCATTTCACTGGCTCTTGCCACTCATCTACTCCCACTAACACATTCTAGAAATCGCGATTGTTGCTGACGTTCTATGGCATTTCACTGGCTCTTGCTACTCATCTACTCCCACTAACACATTCTAGAAATCGTGGTTGTTGCGGACGTTCTATGGCATTTCACTGGCTCTTGCCACTCATCTACTCCCAGTAACACATTCTAGAAAACGTGGTTGTTGCTGACGTTGTATGGCATTTCACTGGCTCTTGCCACTCATCTACTCCCAGTAACACATTCTAGAAAACGCGGTTGTTGCTGACGTTGTATGGCATTTCACTGGCTCTTGCCACTCATCTACTCCCAGTAACACGTTCTAGAAAACGCGGTTGTTGCTGACATTGTATGGCATTTCACTGGTTCTTGCTACTCATCTACTCCCACTAACACATTCTAGAAAACGCGATTGTTACTGACGTTCTATGGCATTTCACTGGCTCTTGCCACTCATCTACTCCCAGTAACACATTCTAGAAAACGTGGTTGTTGCTGACGTTGTATGGCATTTCACTGGCTCTTGCCACTCATCTACTCCCAGTAACACATTCTAGAAAACGCGGTTGTTGCTGACGTTGTATGGCATTTCACTGGCTCTTGCCACTCATCTACTCCCAGTAACACGTTCTAGAAAACGCGGTTGTTGCTGACATTGTATGGCATTTCACTGGTTCTTGCCACTCATCCACTCCCAGTAACACATTCTAGTAATCAACCTAGTTAACGTTTTCGCCCTTCCCAAAAAACCGTTTTAATAAATGATCAAATGACGGACCAACAAGATTGTAATAGGCCAGGAACTATTTTGGTATGAAAACATCCTACAGCTGGTGACGTAGAGACATTTATCGAAAATATTACGTCAATTTCGAAACTACCAAAACTTATGTGAGTGATACGATTCATTTGCGAGGGTGAAAAACTACTCGAAATGACAATAAATGATTTTGAATTGTCTTAAATTTAATAAAAAAACAATAAACATCTGAAAGAATCAAATCAGTATAACAGTGTTGTGTATAATCTGTTTCCTATACAAAATTTATCAAAACTTAAAACACAATATCTGTGTTGTTCATGTTTTGTTTAATTTAAAACTAAATTAATTGTATAAACAAAATGGCAAACGGATTGCTAAATGTAAACCTGACACTGCATTGTTTGTATTTTATTTTCATCCAACTGAAAACAATTATTTTAACCAATCAGTTTTGTTTTGACAATTCTTTGTAAATATTATCTCTCTGTATTAAACGAACAAATTCAATACTTCTAAAATTAAATGGAATAGAAAAATAAAACTTCATCAAATTTTGGTTGATTCCCTTTTTGTTAATCTTTGAACAATATTTAGAAATTTCTTTATAAGGCACTAGCTACATACCTTTAGAGCAAATGCAAAGAGAAATTGAATCTAGTTTCAAAAATAAGAGTATTTGATGCTAGTTTTGAATATTTAGCGTAGAACGGACCAAAAGACGTTTCTTGTGGAACTCGCATTCACCTTTCCATACCGCTGAGCAGTACACTAACTGTAATATGCTCACAGTGTTGTCTATTGTTTCAACTCTAATGCAGGAAAGTAAGAATATGTAAAGGAAATACATACCATAAAACCATGCCTAGAACATACAAATGTTTTACGCCTAAAAGCAAATGTCTATATGAAAATTTTAAATAAATAATTTAAAATGGTTACAAAAAAACGGAAAAATTATTTAAGTATACCAATATATATCATGAATTTAATTGAGAAATTGATAACATTTAATGTCTAAGTATTGTTATGTTTTTAGAGTTAATCTTTCCCTCGATATTATTTATTTTTAAAACATTATTATAATATAAATATTCACGGTTTAAACATTTAAAACGGTTTATGAATGTAATTCATTCTCAAAATATTTCCTACTATTTTATTTTATAAATTAATAAAAGGTTTAAAAACTGACTGACCTTGAATATGGCAATTGTATTAAACATTTGCTACTGAGAAAGCAAGAAGCTAGAATTGTCATTATATCGTCAATGTATAGATGACCGAAATAGACGGAAAAAATGATTAATATAGTGTTTTATTTAATCAAAATTAATTTTGAAAAGCATAGTGTCATTACATCCGAGAAAAATGTACTACAAGACATAAATTACAATAAGGGAATAAGTCGTATGTTAAAATAAAAACTAATATTCTATCAACATTCTTATAATAATTTTTAAAATACTTAACTAAGTGAATACGTAATTGCTTATATTGCTATTATTCTTATAATACTTAAATTTGTTGGAAATAAATTATCACTTCCTCCGCCCGTAGACCTCGGCAGTCAAGCGTTACTATCATGCTCCATTTGGGTACCACTTCGACATCTTACAAATGATTCCAAAAATTTTACTCTTATAGTATAGGAAAGGCGTGGTATCATCACCTTACTCATCTTTTCAAATTTTACAAAACCGTTTAAAATGATAACTACCACATAAATTACCTTAATTAAGAAGAGATTAATAACTTTTTACAAATTTACAAAACAAAAATTAAGTTCGGATAGTTATAATCCGTAAATATCATAAAGTTAAATAAAACACGGTTGATGCGTGAGTCAAAGAAATCAATTTATTAGGAACCGTGTTTTTATTTAACAAACTTTTGTGAGTGTACAACTCATCATGCAAGAAGAGGGGAATGAGTTGGTTACTCCACCACTATGATACCCTTACCATGCTTGACAGTTCTAGGACATTTGAACATTCTGACACAGGTTCAATATTTTTCGCATATATTTGTAATATTTATGGACCAGTATGTATCTTATGAAAAGTTATATCAATTTTCAACGCCTGAATGAGGACGACAATTTAGTCGTCGAAACGTTCCCAAGTTCCAAATAAATTGATTTCTTTGACTCACCCATCAACCGTGTTTTCATTTAACAAAATTTTGTGAGTTTACACCTCATCATCTAATGTAAAGTTATTTATTAAAATCACCGAATATAATGGACTCCAAAGTTCAGGGGAAAATAAATCAGTACACAACTCAAAATTGAACGAATCGTCTGCTAAAAGTTTTTTTAATGAAACAACAGTTGAACAAAAATTTTCAAAATAAAATTTAACTACACTAGAATAAAAATATCAAACAAGGGAAGAAAATCAACAATGGAGTGCAAACTTAGATGAATAGTTCTCGGTAGGGTCAGGCCAAGAGCTAAGCACAATTAATTGAAATACATACATTTCCCTCTTACAACAACTAACTGTAAACTTGCCTTGATAACTCAGTTACTCCCCAAGGAGTTTACTGGAGGCAAGGCGGTTACATGCCTCAGTGCCCAAGTACAGTCAGTTTGCATTAAAACTAAGCTAATAAACTGACTGAATTTTCCAGTTTAATATAAATGCAGGCCGCCATGAAATATATAACATTGAGGCCCGGTTTGGCAAACCTTATTAAAATTTAAAATATTTATTATTAGGTTTATTTATACAAATTGTTTTAATAAAAACTGCAAGTAATATAGCTTTAAAAATCGCCAGCGTCCCGAATGTTGGATCCTGTTGGTCTTTTTAGGTTGTCCAGATATAGATAGGAATGGAATTTATGGGCGTTCTCTGAGAAGGTGTAGATAGTTGTCAGCTCGTGTAAGAAATTATCTTCCTGTTATTTTGAAGATAGTTCCCCAAATATGTGTTGTACCAAAAGGAATATCATGATTCATTTGTAAAACTATACTGAAATTTACAATCAGTTGAAATATACTCTCGATAAAATAAGTAGAGAGTTTTATAGGAATTGTAATGAAATGAATTCAAAAGTTTTTAGTTAAAGATATACAGTTAAAAATGTTATAATTAACCAATTTCTGGCCTATTAAAACTATTCTAATAATAAGTTATAGTTCTTTGAAAACATATTAGGTAAATAATTGTTCAAAATCCGTAGACGGATTTAAATACAGAGATCTTCTCTCATAAAATAAAAAAAGATCAACTTCTATCTCTGTATCTTCCTATGCAAATGAAATATTGCTCTGACTGGCTAAGAATCAACATCGAGCCTAAAGTATTAAAGCTAAAAACTTTAAAGCTTGAGAGTATATCTGTTAAAACAAATATAGGCACCTAACAAAGGATTCTGCAAAATTAATTTTAAAGTGAACTTTTGAATTTATGTCATAACCCGGACGTTTATAGGATTAGATAATATAGGTTTAGAGTATGTTACAGCTGTAGATAATGGACGATGTAGGCGATCAAGTGCTTGAAATATGTTGAATAGCTTTTGAATCACGTAATTTATCACCTGAATCAAATTTTGAAAAATAAGTTATTTAAGATCAATTCGGATGTTATTAAGGGGCATTAAAAATTAAAATATGATTAGACCTGTATATACTCTCAAAGTTTGGCCTGTAAAGTGGAAGAGAACATGAATTTTTACAAACACAATTGATGTATGACGAAGTTTAAATAAAACAAAAAAGATTTGTTTGTTATAATCTATTATATTTTCTAATATAATCTTGGTAAAGCGTTTATGTCACATGTTAACAAAATGTTCAGTGTCATTCTTGAACTATGACGAGAAAGAAATATATGCTTTTTTAGGGTAGATTCTACACTGACAATATTTAAAAACTACTTAATTAAAAGAACCATAGATTCAACTTTTCAAAATAAACATTTATTTAAATAAACAAACAGAATCTGCAATTCCTGGAAGAATATATTAACGATTAATGAGTAATGCTCATTGAATTTAATAGGTATATGTGCAATGGTGATTAAACAGAATATACAATTCCTGGAAGAATATATTAACGAATAATGAGTAATGCTCATTGAATTTAATAGGAATAAGTACAGTGGTGATAAATGAATATAATTCTATTAGATTTGATTCGACTTGATTACTGAACGATTTGTGGGTTAATTTACTATTGATCAGGTAAATATTAATGGAGAAATTATAACTCATAGTTTACTTGAGGTTTAGGGAACGTTTACGTGTTATAACACTCATGAAAGTACTCATGCTCATTACTAGATCATGCAAACGTTACAAAACTGGGATAGGTCTACTACCGGTAAAGTATCATAAATAAATACAATGTATATAATTATAATAGCGTACATTGAATTGTTAAAAAAACGTTTTATTTTCAACATAATTTTGAAATACGTGCTAATTAACTTGTTTGCATTTAATCTAATATCGTGTATGTGTAAAGCTATAATATATATATATAACTTTGTTTATATATGTAAAATGAGGTATTTCCTGTGGTTATTTACTTCCAGTACAGTATTTATAAGAGCAAATTCAATCTGTGAAGACAAGTGAACATGTCTGCTACCGTGAAGCCGTTAATCGTGAACAGTGAACTACTAAAGAAAGTAAACTAAATAAAGTATAAAAAACTTTTCTAAAAATATCATTTACGTATATCATGCACAAGGTTAACCGTTCCGGAAAGTTATAATATTTCCAGCTGGAGGAGCTCATTAATACTTCTTCCAGAATTAGAATATATCCGATAATGCGTTCTTCAGAACTTCTACGGTGACAGTGCTACATTTGGTAAGGTAATAAGCCTTATATTGTAACGCCCCGGTTATTTTGTGATGAGTGTATTTTAGGTTTTAAAACAAATCTTCATTTACACTATTCTTTATACTTTTAAGAAGACCTGGTCAATTGTTTACCTTTCCAATTGTACCTAACGATTTGACTTAGGCAGAGTCGCTGTCTATTCAAATCGTTCTGAAAAAAGATAAAGTTACATTAAAGTTCTCATTTGAATTTTCAAACAAAGATTTAATTGTAAAAATATTTTAAATAATTACACTTTCAAACTCTACTATTTAAATGTCTAACAATATAAATTGAAATAGAAAAGGTTCATCTCTTACAAATGTAGAGACAACGTTAGGTCAAATGGATGATCTTTTTTGTGTATTTACTAATTTGATTCTATCGAAAAGTATCAAGAAATTAAATTTTGACCCATACCTAGGCAATGTCTTGAACTTACTTGTTTTGTTTACACATTTAAAAAATTACACTGTTTTACTCTTTTAACTTATTTAATTTTGAAAAATATAAAAAAAAAAACGAAACAAAGGCACTGAATAACATTTACTAAAACATTTTCACATTGTTATTAAAATTTAAAAAGTAGTTTATTAAAAGCTTAGTAAAGCCTCTAGCACAAAAAAAATTAACATTTGGAACCCCATGCTGAAGTTTGTGAAACTACTATACGAGTACTGCTACGTAGCCTATGAGTGGTTGAATCGATAAATTGAAACCCCTGGAAAACGTTTAATACAACAAACTCGGGATGAGATCTTTAGCATTGCGATATAGTTAGAAAGAAAAACGTCCTTTGATTCACCCCAAAACATAAACCATATTAGTTAGTTTTAATTACGGTATTTTGATGTAAACAAATTAAATGAACAAGAATGAACAAAAAAGTTTCAGAGTTTGGTATGTAGGGTTCGAATATCTCATCAGTAATAAAAGTGATTATTTTTGTAACTACTGGCTGAATTAGAAATGTAGATATATTTCAAAGCAGGCAATTTGTGTGGTCGAGAAGGGATAACTCAACGCAATACGTCGCCAATATGTCTCTGTCGTTGCCGGCTTCACATCTGTCATAACAAATCAATGTTACTGATCGTTGGTAAAGAAATTCATACTTCTAATTTGTTATCCTCGAAGAGGAGAAGGAAGTAATTTAAAATTATAGTAATACTTAAGAAAAACTTGAAATTGTTTTGTTTTCAAGTATATTTTTTCATATTAGATTACAAAAAGATTTAAAACAAACAATTATGGTCACTAATCATAAATGGTTGTTGAAGTTTGAAAAAAATACAGTAATATCATCAAAGTAGCATAACATATACGAAATTGTACAAACTAAATATTTCTTTATAAATTGTAATATGCAAATCTAAATTTACAAAAAAATACAGATATTTTGCAAACATCCTATAAAATTTCTATAAACCTTCCGTTTATGACACTTTGTTGGTAATAAGCTTACAAGTGTGAATTACACAAACAAAAGATGCAAATATTATTAGCTACATTTAACTGTTGTTTTTATAAATCGATTAGTTGAGTTGGAATATTTAATGGTTATTTTTACAATAAAACCCATCACAACTGGTCTCTATATAAGTATACATTGAGGTATATAGTAATGTAGTTAATCATTTATAGAAATTTGTGAGTAATTACTTTATATAGAGTATGTTTTTGAGGTTATGTTTCTAAGACCAATATGAATGTAGGCTTGTAATGAATATTAATCCATAGGCTTCTAACATCATAAACTCTTGTTTAAGTGATTAATAAGAATCAACCGAACGTAATGGACTATAAAATTCAAGAATTTAAAATGACTTTCATATAGTTTAGAATGTATTTTATGTTACTGAAAAATATATCTATGTATTCGTTTATCTAGTATTTGTTATCATTTTATTTATTTATTTATTTAGTTTACGATATTTTATAACAACGGGTTTTTCCGATTTTCAGGTAGCCTACATAAGAAGTCACTGTAACGTTTTAGTAAGATGTGAGAGATTAATTAGATGTAGCCATGTTTGTTTGGCCTAGTGAAAGATTAGTTAGAACATTTAAATGTTCGTTAAAGGGGAGCATGCTACACTAACGACTGATTATTTTCCCTCAATCTTGCATCATTTGATGATGCTAACTGACAGAGAAATGTGCATTGTAAATACTGTTTAATTTTCAGTAATACTTGAGTTAACTACGATTTTTTCTTTTCCCATATGTTGCTAAAAATAGGCTACTTTTTAACCAAAAAGCAAGTAATTATATGTGTGGATAACAATATTGGTTAGAACATAGGTTAATTATCGTCTTGAAAACACAACCTCACTTTTAAAACTACCTTTGAGTTTATACAGTATAAGTCGAGTAGCTACACATAGCAAGAGACTTAACCAGCCGACGGACAGTGAGTTAAGACATTTATAGTGGTGATGGAACCTGCTGGGTCAATGTTTGTTGAACCTCGCTGCTATAGGTATCGTTCCACCACAACCACTGAGTCTTGTGGTGATGCGAGAGAGGGGTATACAGCTGCTTGGTCTTCCACCTCCATTAGTCAGCGAATTCCCTCTGTGCATCTCTCGCTATAGCTCATGAGATATATTGCGCGTAAGCTTATAGTGAGTTATGACACGTTTATCGATTTGAATTTTGCCTTTAGTAAACTTGTATTTTGTATAAATGAACTTTACTCAACCGAACAATTTGCAGGTACGTCATAAAATAGGTAGCCTATTTTATTGTAGTATAAAATAGTGTTCTATTTTATAAGAAATTTAAAGAATTATTTGTGTTGGAACATTTAGGTTATGTTTCAATTCTTTAAAATTTTTAACACGACGCGAAAATTATTACTACTTTCTCGTATTTAGTTTGTATTTTCGAGTTATAAATGTGAAAAGAGAAGAAAACGAACTAATAGACATGCCGCGGTACAGTTCAATTTTATTTTGCAGTCAAGGATTTTTCTTGCTTATATTGTAATTCACTTTTCGTTGATCAATAGTTATTAATCAACAATGGATGCTAATGACTGTTTTACGTGCACAGAACCATAACGGGGATTTAAAAATCCCCATAAAATATGTATAAAACGCTGTTTATATCATAGAAGGGTTCTGGGAAAACTAACCCAGGTCGTAAACGTAGACCCTTCTTTGCTTTTTATGGTTTTAATTAATATATACCATTTTAGGGAGAACGTCAGACACAAATTTCTCTTGGACACCGAGAAGGTAAGCGGAGAGGGTGGTTTAGTGAAGGAACAGATGTTTATGCCATAAAATTGTTTGAAAACTTATTATAAAGGAAGAATTTAATTTAAATATGATCTTTTTGTTTTTCGCAATCTCCACTAATTTCTTGTTATGACATTAAAAGTTACTGTTTGTATAAAATCCTCCCAATTCATTTGCTGAAAAATAACAGTTAGGAAAAGTTTTCTTTTGAAAACATTCTTTCGAATTTCTCTACCTAATTTCTAATGAGGCAGCAGAAAATGTTAAAATATTTTAAAGTAAGTGAATCATTATTAAGATGTGTTGCGGTTGTTAGATCACCTGGCGGAGGGCGCACCAATTAGGCCCGAGCCTAGAAGCAGTGGCAACAATTAGGTCACACACATGTACAGACATGATTTAGTGAACTAATAATTTGACTATTTTTATATCCAAAATGTTACGGAGTTTACATATTTATTATAAACAATAGAAAGATTTACAGTGGCATATAATCCGTCTGGGTTCGCCTTCTACTTTCCAGAAAGGTATTTTGCTTACACACAGCCAGAAATCTAACAGGAGTAAATAAAATCATATGTTAAATTTCCTCATTATTAATTGACACTACGGTATGAATAAAGTAAATATTTCAAACAGGTAGTTTTCAAGTCTGTAGATTTGCAAGTAGATTATAATGGATGTTTTATTTCAAATCATCGACGTTTACCTTAGCAATACTATTTTTTAGAGGTTTAACATTTTTAAAATTTTGCTCCATATTTTAATTAAAAATTGTACATTTAAAATCAGCAACTGCACCTTTATTAACGTAATCATTGATATTTTTTTGGATTGATTTTAATAATTTTTTTAGCAGCAAAGTTTAAAACTTTGAATGTTAGAAACAATAATGAAAATTATTAAATTATAAATTAGGGGTTCTAAAAAAAGTTCGCAAAAATATTTTTAAAAACTGTTCTATGAGTCTATAATATTCTTATAAAGTTTTTGAAGATATTTTCAGAAATGATAGTACATTTTCAAAGTAAAAACCTTTCAAATATAAAACAAATAGTTACAGGAATAACTTGGATACGGGAAATATCTGGTTAACGTTTTCGGACATTTTATTGTAATTTTAATTCACTGCACAGTTTGAAAATATTTAGTTTTGCCGGTAACAGCTCCATCAGCTAATGCTCATGTTTTCCATTAATGGAGTTTTCTTGTCATCTCGAACTTCCTTTAGAAACTATTTTGAATAGATTTTCTTTGAACGATGATCTTTATATTGAACACATTGAGTGCAGCGAAGAAGTTGAAAAGGTAAAACTTTTAAAGTAAAACAAGAGTAGGTAACCCCCTTTAAGGTGATTGAAGGGAATTTCCGCAAAAGAAAATACAAAGTCACCTCCTTACTACCAAATAATAGCTCAATGGTTACATTTAGGATATAGGTTTGCTATTGCAATTTGGTAAAATTAAACATATTGCTGTTTAGAAAAGTATTGTAATAAACAATTGGGTAATCTAGTAACTAACCGTTTTAGAATATTCATTGTTTCATAATACGTCTTCTTCCGCTTTAAAACGGGAGTTATAAGAACAATAATAGCATTGATAGCAGCGAAAGTAGCAAACCGACAAAGACGATGATGATAATCAGCCAGCACAGAAATAACTAAAGAGGACATCGTAGTTATACTTTGATTTATAGTAGAATAGGAATGGGTCTGTGGCAGGGTAGGGATGCGATGTTGTCAGTTCGAACGCATTGACAGTCAACCCGCCACTACCAGCGACTGAAATTGCAGAAATTATTGTTTAAATTAGAAATGCGTTCACAGTTTTAGTATTTACATTTGGTGGATTGTTCCCTACTTAGGTCTAATTAACTATATAGCACGCAGTAAATTAATTTTATAGTATTTCTAAAAATCCAACAAATTCGTTTCAATCACTGGATGATTATCTTTAGTTAACTGGATAACTTTAACATAGACTACAGTTGAGAAACAGCAGTATTAATACGATTGCTCTCGTATTAATTTCAAATCGTTTAATTTCAAGCAAATGAATCGTACAAAAAAATAGCTGTCGTTAAAAGTAAACAAGACTCTAAGTGTTTTGTATACTTAATTAAATAAAGTTGACATACCTAAGACTTTACTGCGTTTTGTCACTACTAATAAAATATTTTCGTCCCGTTTCAAGTGAATTTCTCTTCCACTTATTTTTTAAAAAGAGATAATGCTTCATATTTTGTTGAGAATTGGCTCAAGTACAATCTGCATCTGCTCCAGACGTCTCTACTTCTGCAACTTTCTACTCGATTAATTTTATCGATCCACTCAAACTCTTCTCTACCTTTAGCCTTTCTACAGACTTTACCTTTGTGAACAATCTTTTTTCTCACATTTATAGTTTCCTCTTTTTCTCATCCTTTACAATATCGGTGATACTCATTTTTACATATCTACATATTCTCTTTCATTGAACTCGTTTCATTTATTATTCGTTTCGCCCTTATTTTTCTACTTTTTTTCATTCACTATTAAAATATCCCTTTTCGTACTTTTTTTTGTGGTGTTATTCATAATTCTCTCAAAACAGTGATCATATTCTTCTTATGTCACGTTGCAGCTTATGCGTTTATACAAATAAATCGTGGTAAAGTATTGGTCATTGTAAATTAGAAAGCATCACTAGCAATTAATATGCAATTCAACATAAACATAACCTCAAAGTTTAAGTGAAAAATGTGACTATTACATGAATGTTTACACAAATATTAGATTAACCACAAATTACTCTCATATCACATTGTACACTCTGTAGTATATACATAAGTATACATTTTAAAAATATTTTCCGTTCTTAGTTTTCAGTAAACGTTAAGTAAAAATAGTAACTGATCATTTAAATTTCATAGGTGAAATTATTACCTATCATACTATAACAGATAGGCCTATTGCTATCTTTAGATTTTAAACATAATTTTGTGCTTTTACAAGTTTTCTAATAGTATCCCACTCATAAAATAAAGCGTCCTTGAGTACATAAAGGTTTCACATACTCAGGTACGAGTGTTTGGCTATACTAAAAAAGTTCTATTTGTGCGCTTTAAATGGAACCCTTATGTACAGTATTAATAAAATATTTACAGGAATTTTTGAAAATTAAATAATTAAATAGTTGCTATAAATATAATCAATATTTTTGATTTAGTTCTTGATTTAGCATTAAAGATTACATGGCAAGTTTGGATCAGAGATACTAGTACGTTTATACAAAGAGCGGCGAATGCTCTGACATTTCCAAAGATTTTACTATTTGTGTGGCAGTTGACTACCATTCAGAGTCATTGCATAGCCTTTGTGATATTTTTGTGTATAATTACTAAATAATAAGCTTTAAATTAAGGAAAATAAAATATAACATTAACTATAGAAGATAACCACGAAGGTAAAATCGGATGAAAACAACGCAAGAGCAAGAAAATGTCGGAGAGAGGAGAGATGAAACAATCACTGTCAGAAGGTGATATACACACTGCCGGAAAAATGGCGAGAGCATTTGAGCGTGCGCCGTAGATCGCGCAACGGAGGTTTCACATTATCCTCTCCGCAGCTACTTTATTTAGTTTTCATATTATTCTCTGCTCTGGAACTACTTGCTTCTACACTACTCTCCTCAGCTGCCTTTGGTTCTACATTATTATCTGTTCTGTCGCTACTTTCCTTAGTCCTACATTGTCCTATTTTCTCCAGATAGTTTCTTTAGATTTACTTTATCCTCCTTTCTACAGCTACTTGTTTAGTTTAACATTATATTCTTCTCAGCAGTTACTTTCTTTGGTTCTATATTATCATATTTCCTACAGTTACTTTCTTTGTTTCAAGATTACCCTTTAGTCTACTGCTATTTTCTTTAACTCTACATTATCCTCTTTTCTACAGCTAGTTTCTTTGATTCAACATTATCATCTTCTCAGCTGCTACTTTCCTTAGTCCTACATTATCCTATTTTCTCCAAATAGTTTCTTTAGATTTACTTTATTCTCCTTTCTACAGCTACTTGTTCAGTTTAACATTATATTCTTCTCAGCAGATACTTTCTTTGGTTCTGTATTATCACCTTCCTACAGCTTCTTTCTTTGGTTCAGGATTACCTTTTAGTCTACTGCTATTTTCTTTAATTCTAGATTATCCTATTTTCCAGCTACTTTCCTTAGGCCTACAATATCCTATTTTCTCCAGATACTTTCTTTAGATTTACTTTATCCTCCTTTCTACAGCTAATTTCATTAGTTCTACATTTCCTATTTTCTGCAGCTACTTTATTTGTTTCTATATTATCGTCTTCTCTGAAAAAAGAAATATTTTATTTCTCTGTCCCTTCCTAATTGATTCAACACTGTAGGCCTTACTTTGCCACTTTATTCACATTGCTTTAGGCGTTCACATTGTTCTAGTGAATTTCTTGTTCGATTTATTCGATTCGTTCGATTTATTTTATTATTTATTTCTTGTAGAACAATGTTTCTATGTTAGTAAGTGTGTTCTTGAGCAATGTAATATTTGTAGGTTTTAATATTACTAATCTAATTTAGGTTATACTTATCTATTTTTTACTTGTTGATAGCGTTTTCAGGTCAACGAAAGTTCTATCAGATGACCGGCCCGATTTTGTAAACGTTGATATCTTTAAAACTTGCTGCCTACATTAAACTTAATACGATAACTTGCGATAAAATTTACATTATTAGTTAGTTGATCCTTTCCAAAACAGCTGAAGAAGGTTTAATCGTCGGTCTCAGTAAGTTTAATTACACTAATTATTTAGAGAAATTGTGAAATTTATTTCTACTTTAGGCTGCACACGCAGTTTTTTTTATTAAAGTATAATACTCAATAATGCCTACTCTAAACTCTCTGAGCGGTTTTAATAGAAAATAAATTTATATATATGTATATATATATATATATATATATATATATATATATATATAAGTTAAAAATGAATATACATTAATATTAAAACAAATAAAAATGACAATTACTTTGCTACATTAATGTAATGACGTAACAAAATAATATCTTTTTTCAAATATTTTCGATATTATTCAATTCATTGTATTGGTTCAGACTCTCCTTATTTTTAATAAACAATTTCCTCGCATATTTAATTAGTAAGTATAGTCAATAAAACAATTTAAACAATGTACATTGACGTTTCTCCATTATTTTTAATAAGGGAATTGCAATATTTCACAATAATATTTGTCTATTAATTTTTCTTTAGCAATATATCAAACACTGATTTGAAATTGTTTGAAAAATAAAATTACTAGTAAAATTATTAACGATTAAAGTATATGGTATTGAATGTGTAAATTGACCCGAGTATAATATTATGTAATAATAAATACACAAAAACCTCTTAACCACAAACTTTCTTTATTTTACCCTTATTTACATTTCAGTTACCAAGTAACCATCCTCAGGGATAACATACAAAGACTGTCTTTGTATGTTATCCCTCTGAGGCTGGTTACGTGGTAACTGAAATGTAAATAACGGTAAAATAAAGAAAGTTTGTGGTTAAGAGGTTTTTGTGTATTTATTATTAAATTCAACCACAGTATAATCGTAATAAATAGTAGCCTAATGTTATGTAGATTTCTTTTCATATGCAAACCACTGATTGTTTATTTTAAATTTTCTATAGTAAAAATGTTTAGAAAAAGAGACAAATTTAACGGACACTCACAAAATTTAAAAAGTTTGAGAACAAGAAAATTGTAGCAAATTCTCAAAATTCTTGATGGGCGTGCACGTATACCACGAATCTTGCGAAAAATACATACATTAGCACCTTTCACCGGAGGCGATTTAAAGAGTTCTTATCGCCTAGTAAAGGGAAGAACTAAGTCCATATGCTACCGTGGTTAATTGATAAGCGGAAATAGGTTGATTGACATTGACCCACCATAGGATCAGCTGATATGGTTGATCATCAAGATGGACTTTGAGCTGACGATACATCTGACGTATATCGCAAGCAAAAACCGCATTAGGATAGCGAAACATGAGTAACAGATCACAAATGTTGGTCTGCATTTTCTTTCCGGTCCACAGGGTGTCGTTGAGAGAGAAGCCGTTGGATGTTTTTGTACTGGTATCAAAGGCGGTTCAAAGGCAAGTAGTGGTGGTGGATTTTTTTTAAAACCCCATGATAAGGTAGAAAGTAGAGGTGAACTGAGATGAGTGTTTTGGACAAGTATCATGTGTCCAGAAGTCAAATAATCAGACATGAATTGTGCATAAAGGGGCTTGAAGTGAGGTTGAGAGCTGCATAAGGAGTGCTTGAAGTGAGGTTGAGAGCTGCATAAGGAGTGCTTGAAGTGAGGTTGAGAGCTGCATAAAGGTGCTTGAAGTGAGGTTGAGAGCTGAACTTTTGATCGAGAGATATTAGTCGTACCTTCCGCGTTCCTGCGAGACGTCCCAGGAGGAGGTTTATCTTGCTTAAAGGGAAGTCGGACACACAACGACCTGGACTGCCGCGTGCATGAGTAGCAACACAGTGATCGTTATAGATATAACGATATATATATATATATATCTTGTTTAATAATTTAAAACAACACAGGTTATTCAAATTCAAGAATATTTATTATTTTATATCCAAAGCTTTTCGTTGGCAAACAGTACCAACATCATCAGGAATGAAAATTACAATATATATATATTGTTATGTATATATATATATATATATATATATATTACTATTTATATTACTATTATATAACATTACTATATATATATATATATATATATATATATATATATATATATATATATATAGATAAATAGATAGAGAAAGCGAGAGAGAGAGAGAGAGAGAGAGAGAGAGAGAGAGAGAGAGACAGACAGACAGAGGCAGAGACAGAGATAGACAGACAGTGGGAAATTGTGTTTTTAACAATGTTGGAGACATGTTATAAACTCAAAAAACTTACAAAAATAAATATAATATATAGTGAACTATTACTCTAATGTGAATACGTTATTGTGTTACAATAGTATGTTTGACTTGATTGTTAGAATTAACATGTATTCAGAAACTTCGGACCTCAATGCTTTGTTTTGTGGTAGGAGATGCCAAATATCCTTAGAAATAAAGTGTTGAAGAAATAAATAATACTTGAATAAATTTAGTAATATTAAAGCTTTTCGAACATTTATTTAAAGTAAATATGTAAAATAATTTACTGAGACAATGTTTTCGTTCGACACTTTTCGGGGACACTGAAGATGATAGCTTAGTTATTTTTGTAAGATTTTTATAAATACACTTCAAATTCTATAGGCTTGGTAAGGTATAATAATACTATGTTTAATCATGAACGTTTCGTCAAACGTCATGGAGAAGGAAATCCGCGATAAGTCAGTACTAATTATTGTACCACCGCCGGTAGAAGGGTTACCTTCCGAAACTGTGCCCGAGACAAGAACAGAATGTTGAACAATAACCCTCCCCGGGCCTTGGACGCTGTATAAAGCTGTGAGGGAATAAGTACTTTAATTAATTTGTAAATAATTGATAGAATCCAAACACCTGAAGCTGCCTGTTCATTGTAGACCCTGTTAGGTTAATGAGAGGTCTCAAGTGAAACAATTTTTACATATTTCGCAGAAAACATTGATTATTGGTATACAATGATGCTTTATATAACTGTTAACAAAGTTACAAAAGTATTTATTCAACTGACATTTAAGTAAAGAGAAGAGCAACTTTGGCAATGATTCATTTAATACGTTAGTTTTAAAATAAATTAAATTGTTACGTACTTTACTGCAAGTAGGTTAAAGGGATGATAATAGGTACAGTGGGTAGTCTGCAGAACCTTTCGTTGGAGGTTTTGGATCCAATCCGGCAGGAAAGAAATTTTAGCCGATTTAATTTTTTATATTTTATATCTATTAGAAAATAATATTAACAAGCTAAAATATTACAATATCTAGAACCCTGGAGTCGTACAGGATGGAATGCTAGCGCTTATTCCGTCATTGTACTCGCACTGTAAATTAATACAGCATACTTGAAGCTATACCCTGGAACTGAACGTTACATCGCCATCTTGACGTCACAAGCCCATTCCTGAACTCAGATATACTGCTTAGTAAAATGATAATTTTAAACAATAAAATAATATAGATGATCAAAGTGATAAATTCATTAAAAATTATCCTAATATTTTTAATTGCTCTACCTGAGCTCTTATATGTGTCATGGTTCACAGATGCAAGGCACGTAAATTTATTTACTTTAATTGTAAAGACAATTCAATGAGACGTGGTTCCATATAAGATCGATATGGCCACGTGTTAGGTTTTTCGTTGTAAGATAACGAAATAATGGCATTAAATAGAATTAAGTTACACAATATCAAGAGCCCAGTGGTATAATATATTACAATGAAAATATTGGAAAGAACCCCAATACCACAAAAAAAATAAAAAATAACAAATAAAACAAGTTACTTAAGATTAAAACCTTATCTATATTTCGATGGCCATGTCATCATCTTCAGAGGGTTTTATTACAAAATTACAATCTAGCAAACAAGAAGTTACAAACTAGAGTGATGAAGGTGATAACGCCCTCTGATGATGACGATGACATGGCCATCGAAACGTGCACAAGGGTTTAACCTTAAGTAACGTGTTTTATTTGTTACTTTTTATTATTTTTTGTGGCATTGGGGTTTTTTCCAATATTTTCATTGTAAGTAATTAAGCTAGGTAATGCGGAGTGTGGCTACCTTGTAGCGATAGTAAGAACGAAATGGAATTTTCAGTTTAACAGTATTTTAGGTTACGTTTTAAAAGCTGAAAAACACTTTACATTATTTTAAAATATACTAATGAAATAATAATGTTAAATGTTTTCAATAAATTTATCAAATTTTCAGATTATGGACGAAACAAAAGGATGGTTAAATGAAGAGTTTCTCCTTTCAATTTTGAACTCTACCGAGGAAAATGTAGAAGACATGGTAAACAGTACTCACGATGGAAACGGAATGAAAGACAAAAAGAATGAAACAGACTTGGTAATAGTAAATTATAAGGTAAAAAGGGCAACCGAAGGAGGAAAAGATATGACCAGCGTAGTGTATAAGGTACAGGTGTTGTATATGTGTAAAACAGAAGAAATAAAGAGAAAAAACTATATAGTGAAGAAGTTGAACTCTTTAACTCCGCAATGGTTTGGAAACAAAGAAACCGAAATATACAAAGC
>JBAIZL010000030.1:0-142500 GCA_036971475.1 Prosapia bicincta | reverse complement strand
TCGAGGTGGCAGCTAACAAAGAGCCAATGTTTGTTGTAATACGTGTAGGTGTGGTGCCAGCTTACATGGAGCTAACGTTTGTAATATTCTGTATAATCGAGGTGGCAGCTAACAAAGAGCCAATGTTTGTTGTAATACGTGTAGGTGTGGTGCCAGCTTACATGGAGTCAATGTTTGTTGTAATCCATGTAGGTTTGGTGCCAAATTACATGGGTCTAATGTTTGTAATATTCTGTATAATCGAGGTGGCAGCTAACAAAGAGCCAATGTTTGTTGTAATACGTGTAGGTGTGGTGCCAGCTTACATGGAGCTAACGTTTGTAATATTCTGTATAATCGAGGTGGCAGCTAACAAAGAGCCAATGTTTGTTGTAATACGTGTAGGTGTGGTGCCAGCTTACATGGAGTCAATGTTTGTTGTAATACGTGTAGGTGTGGTGCCAGCTTACATTGAGCCAATGTTTGTTGTAATACGTGTAGGTGTGGTGCCAGCTTACATTGAGCCAATGTTTGTTGTAATACGTGTAGGTGTGGTGCCAGCTTACATGGAGCTAACGTTTGTAATATTCTGTATAATCGAGGTGGCAGCTAACAAAGAGCCAATGTTTGTTGTAATACGTGTAGGTGTGGTGCCAGCTTACATGGAGTCAATGTTTGTTGTAATCCATGTAGGTTTGGTGCCAAATTACATGGGTCTAATGTTTGTTATAATACGTGTAGGTGTGGTGCCAGCTTACATTGAGCCAATGTTTGTTATAATACGTGTAGATGTGGTGCCAGCTTACATTGAGCCAATGTTTGTTGTAATCCGTGTAGGTTTGGTGCCAAATTATATGGGTCCAATGTTTGTTATAATACGTGTAGGTGTGGTGCCAGCTTACATTGAGCCAATGTTTGTTGTAATACGTGTAGGTGTGGTGCCAGCTTACATTGAGCCAATGTTTGTTGTAATACGTGTAGGTGTGGTGCCAGCTTACATTGAGCCAATGTTTGTTATAATACGTGTAGGTGTGGTGCCAGCTTACATTGAGCCAATGTTTGTTGTAATACGTGTAGGTGTGGTGCCAGCTTACATTGAGCCAATGTTTGTTATAATACGTGTAGGTGTGGTGTCAGCTTACATTGAGCCAATGTTTGTTATAATACGTGTAGGTGTGGTGCCAGCTTACATTGAGCCAATGTTTGTTGTAATACGTGTAGGTGTGGTGCCAGCTTACATCGAGCCAATGTTTGTTATAATACGTGTAGGTGTGGTGCCAGCTTACATTGAGCCAATGTTTGTTGTAATACGTGTAGGTGTGGTGCCAGCTTACATTGAGCCAATGTTTGTTGTAATGCGTGTAGGTGTGGTGCCAGCTTACATTGAGCCAATGTTTGTTGTAATACGTGTAGGTGTGGTTCCAGCGTACATGGAGCCAATGTTTGTTGTAATACGTGTAGGTGTGGTGCCAGCTTACATTGAGCCAATGTTTGTTATAATACGTGTAGGTGTGGTGCCAGCGTACATGGAGCCAATGTTTGTTGTAATACGTGTAGGTGTGGTGCCAGCGTACATGGAGCCAATGTTTGTTGTAATACGTGTAGGTGTGGTGCCAGCTTACATTGAGCCAATGTTTGTTATAATACGTGTAGGTGTGGTGCCAGCTTACATGGAGCTAACGTTTGTAATATTCTGTATAATCGAGATGGCAGCTAACAAAGAGCCAATGTTTGTTGTAATACGTGTAGGTGTGGTGCCAGCTTACATTGAGCCAATGTTTGTTGTAATACGTGTAGGTGTGGTGCCAGCGTACATGGAGCCAATGTTTGTTGTAATACGTGTAGGTGTGGTAGCAGCTAACATGGATCCAATGTTTGTTGTAATACGTGTAGGTGTGGTGCTAGCTTACATGGATCCAATGTTTGTTGTAATACGTGTAGGTGTGGTGCCAGCTTACATGGAGCTAATGTTTGTAATATTCTGTGTAATCGTGGTGGCAGCTAACATAGAGCCAATATTTTTAATAATTCATTTAGTCGTAGTTGCAGCTTACAAAACAAATATTTTTAGTAATCAGTGTAGGTGTGGTAGCAGCTAACACAGAGCCAATGTTTGTTTTAATTCTTGTAGGGGCGGTAGCTGTTTACATAAAGCTTGTTTGTGGAATTCCGTTTAGGCATGGTGGCAGCTTACATACTGCCAATGTGTAGTAATCCGAGTACGCATAATGAAGGCTTCCCTCAAATTCAAATCTTTTTCCTCCATATTTCTGCATTGTGTTAGTTCTGTACTTAACTTAATTCTGTTTCGTGACACAGTAGAAACGGGTAAGTAGTGAAGTCTAGTCCTATTGCATAAATAATTCTTCCTTTGATGTTTGTAATATATATTGCGCAAGCTAGCTAGGAAATTCTGGGGTTTTATTTGTATACAATAAGTATAAAGCTGCCAAAATAATTTACCCTAATGACAAAAGCACAAATGTATCTTTTATTTTACCCGTAAAAACCAACCGGTTAAATTAATCTTATAACATTGATTTTACAGACACACTGCGAGTGATATGTAACGTGTTTTAAATTGAATTTTGAAATTAAATTGAGCCCCTTGTTTGCTTTAGCTTTATTTGTTTCTTTTATGAATTACCTTCTAACAGCATTTATTCCGTTTATGAATTCCTTGTAACAGTATTCATTCTGCTGTTATTCTACTGTTAACATATGTATCGATAGACACACACACACACACACACATATATATATATATATATATATATATATATATATATATATATATATATCGAGAGAGAGAGAGAGAGAGAGAGAGAGAGAGAGAGAGAGAGAGAGAGAGAGAGAGAGAGAAAGAGAGAGAGAGAGAAAGAAGTTAACAATTACAAAGAGCGTATGAACAATAATAAGAAAATCTTGATATTTTAATAATCTTACACAGCCTGCAATAAGGTGTGATATATTAGAAAGGGTGAGTAAAACTTGGCAAGGTTGGCCAACCTGCGTCTAATGGCTTTTAAACGATATCATAATCGTCAAGTTGGCAGTGATGATATTAAGCCTAAGCACAGAGTTCTATTATATTACGTCATAAAGAAAATAAAACGCAGTGGACCTAAAGCAGCCAAGAAGCGAAGTTGAATGTGTAGAATTGAAAAGCAACTGATTTTCGTAACACATAGGTGTATAAATTATTAAATTTTTTACACACAATGTAATATATTGCAATATTATTACTTTTGAAACTAAACGAGTCCAAATTTCAGATCGTTACAAGAAAAAGAAATGTTGCTAAAACAATGAGTCTGAAAGAACTTTTTATAACCTTTCGGGATGGACAGCAAATTTTACATGCCAATATTAAAATTGAGGTGTTGGACATTGTTTGTAAACCTTATATAGAAGCCAAAGAGAAGGGGCAACATATAAAGGCTCGGAAAATACTTATTTCAACCAGTTTTAGTCATAACTTCAAGACTGATAGCAATCAATGGAACAATTACAAAAATGTTTTGAAACCATGGTGCCATTACTTTAGAGTTGATAATTAATAAAACCATTCAATAACCTTGCTCATTGTGTAAAATTGTAGTAATAAAAAACATATAAATTTTTTCCACGTATATAAAAACATTGCATTAACTAAAAAAAAACAACTTCAATCGGTTTAAAAAATTCGTTCAGTCGAACACACATTTCGATTACAGAAGGAACACCTTTGTTACTTTTGGTTCCAGATGTGTTGGGACTTGAGCGTTCGATGGGAAGGATGTAATACCTTTAGTAAAAAACATAGTGTCTAAAAATTGTCTCAAAACTACTTTAAACAATACACCGTATGCCATCAATAACATACAGTTCTGAACACCAATTATAGACGTGTTATTCACGGATTTAATCAACTTGATGGCCAAGTCTGTGATTCCTAGAAGAGAGCCCAATGTCGGCAAGTTGAAAATATTGCCCCTTGCCCCTGGGATTACTCTAAGATCATTGTCAGCTAGATTGTAACAAGCTACTTTAGTCTGACATTGGCTGTAAGGCTTCTGTCATTACCTTTAGCGTTTTTACCAATGATCTTAAGAGATCGGCCCTTACCAGTAACGTTTCTGCTACTCAGGCTACAGTAACGTAAAGCTTCCGTCACGGCTGGTAATGGTCATGTCACTGCCTGTAAGGTTTCCGTCACTATCGATAACGCATCTGTCACTACCTGTAATGCTTTGTACCACTGCCTATAAGGTTTCTGTCACTGCCTGTAAGATTTCTGTCACTATCGTTAATGCTTCTGTCACTACCTGTAATGCTTTGTACTAATACCTATAAGGTTTCTGTCACTAACGTTAATGCTTCTGTCACTACCTGTAATGCTTTGTACCACTGCCTATAAGGTTTCTGTCACTGCCTGTAAGATTTCTGTCACTATCGTTAATGCTTCTGTCACTACCTGTAATGCTTTGTACTAATACCTATAAGGTTTCTGTCACTAACGTTAATGCTTCTGTCACTACCTGTAATGCTTTGTACCACTGCCTATAAGGTTTCTGTCACTGCCTGTAAGGTTTCTGTCACTGCCTGTAAGATTTCTGTCACTAACGTTAATGCTTCTGTCACTACCTGTAATGCTTTGTACCACTGCCTATAAGGTTTCTGTCACTGCCTATAAGGTTTCTGTCACTGCCTGTAAGATTTCTGTCACTATCGTTAATGCTTCTGTCACTACCTGTAATGCTTTGTACTAATACCTATAAGGTTTCTGTCACTAACGTTAATGCTTCTGTCACTACCTGTAATGCTTTGTACCACTGCCTATAAGGTTTCTGTCACTGCCTGTAAGATTTCTGTCACTGCCTGTAAGATTTCTGTCACTAACGTTAATGCTTCTGTCACTACCTGTAATGCTTTGTACTAATACCTATAAGGTTTCTGTCACTAACGTTAATGCTTCTGTCACTACCTGTAATGCTTTGTACTAATACCTATAAGGTTTCTGTCACTAACGTTAATGCTTCTGTCACTACCTGTAATGCTTTGTACTAATACCTATAAGGTTTCTGTCACTGCCTGTAAGATTTCTGTCACTATCGTTAATGCTTCTGTCACTACCTGTAATGCTTTGTACTAATACCTATAAGGTTTCTGTCACTGCCTGTAAGATTTCTGTCACTAACGTTAATGCTTCTGTCACTACCTGTAATGCTTTGTACTAATACCTATAAGATTTCTGTCACTGCCTGTAAGATTTCTGTCACTAACGTTAATGCTTCTGTCACTACCTGTAATGCTTTGTACTAATACCTATAAGGTTTCTGTCACTAACGTTAATGCTTCTGTCACTACCTGTAATGCTTTGTACTAATACCTATAAGGTTTCTGTCACTAACGTTAATGCTTCTGTCACTACCTGTAATGCTTTGTACTAATACCTATAAGGTTTCTGTCACTGCCTGTAAGATTTCTGTCACTATCGTTAATGCTTCTGTCACTACCTGTAATGCTTTGTACTAATACCTATAAGGTTTCTGTCACTGCCTGTAAGATTTCTGTCACTATCGTTAATGCTTCTGTCACTACCTGTAATGCTTTGTACTAATACCTATAAGGTTTCTGTCACTAACGTTAATGCTTCTGTCACTACCTGTAATGCTTTGTACTAATACCTATAAGGTTTCTGTCACTAACGTTAATGCTTCTGTCACTACCTGTAATGCTTTGTACTAATACCTATAAGGTTTCTGTCACTGCCTGTAAGATTTCTGTCACTATCGTTAATGCTTCTGTCACTACCTGTAATGCTTTGTACTAATACCTATAAGGTTTCTGTCACTGCCTGTAAGATTTCTGTCACTATCGTTAATGCTTCTGTCACTACCTGTAATGCTTTGTACTAATACCTATAAGATTTCTGTCACTGCCTGTAAGATTTCTGTCACTAACGTTAATGCTTCTGTCACTACCTGTAATGCTTTGTACTAATACCTATAAGGTTTCTGTCACTAACGTTAATGCTTCTGTCACTACCTGTAATGCTTTGTACTAATACCTATAAGGTTTCTGTCACTGCCTGTAAGATTTCTGTCACTATCGTTAATGCTTCTGTCACTACCTGTAATGCTTTGTACTAATACCTATAAGGTTTCTGTCACTGCCTGTAAGATTTCTGTCACTAACGTTAATGCTTCTGTCACTACCTGTAATGCTTTGTACTAATACCTATAAGATTTCTGTCACTGCCTGTAAGATTTCTGTCACTAACGTTAATGCTTCTGTCACTACCTGTAATGCTTTGTACTAATACCTATAAGGTTTCTGTCACTGCCTGTAAGATTTCTGTCACTATCGTTAATGCTTCTGTCACTACCTGTAATGCTTTGTACTAATACCTATAAGGTTTCTGTCACTGCCTGTAAGATTTCTGTCACTATCGTTAATGCTTCTGTCACTACCTGTAATGCTTTGTACTAATACCTATAAGGTTTCTGTCACTGCCTGTAAGATTTCTGTCACTATCGTTAATGCTTCTGTCACTACCTGTAATGCTTTGTACTAATACCTATAAGGTTTCTGTCACTGCCTGTAAGATTTCTGTCACTATCGTTAATGCTTCTGTCACTACCTGTAATGCTTTGTACTAATACCTATAAGGTTTCTGTCACTGCCTGTAAGATTTCTGTCACTAACGTTAATGCTTCTGTCACTACCTGTAATGCTTTGTACTAATACCTATAAGATTTCTGTCACTGCCTGTAAGATTTCTGTCACTAACGTTAATGCTTCTGTCACTACCTGTAATGCTTTGTACTAATACCTATAAGGTTTCTGTCACTAACGTTAATGCTTCTGTCACTACCTGTAATGCTTTGTACTAATACCTATAAGGTTTCTGTCACTGCCTGTAAGATTTCTGTCACTATCGTTAATGCTTCTGTCACTACCTGTAATGCTTTGTACTAATACCTATAAGGTTTCTGTCACTGCCTGTAAGATTTCTGTCACTAACGTTAATGCTTCTGTCACTACCTGTAATGCTTTGTACTAATACCTATAAGATTTCTGTCACTGCCTGTAAGATTTCTGTCACTAACGTTAATGCTTCTGTCACTACCTGTAATGCTTTGTACTAATACCTATAAGGTTTCTGTCACTAACGTTAATGCTTCTGTCACTACCTGTAATGCTTTGTACTAATACCTATAAGGTTTCTGTCACTAACGTTAATGCTTCTGTCACTACCTGTAATGCTTTGTACTAATACCTATAAGGTTTCTGTCACTGCCTGTAAGATTTCTGTCACTATCGTTAATGCTTCTGTCACTACCTGTAATGCTTTGTACTAATACCTATAAGGTTTCTGTCACTGCCTGTAAGATTTCTGTCACTATCGTTAATGCTTCTGTCACTACCTGTAATGCTTTGTACTAATACCTATAAGGTTTCTGTCACTGCCTGTAAGATTTCTGTCACTAACGTTAATGCTTCTGTCACTACCTGTAATGCTTTGTACTAATACCTATAAGATTTCTGTCACTGCCTGTAAGATTTCTGTCACTAACGTTAATGCTTCTGTCACTACCTGTAATGCTTTGTACTAATACCTATAAGGTTTCTGTCACTGCCTGTAAGATTTCTGTCACTATCGTTAATGCTTCTGTCACTACCTGTAATGCTTTGTACTAATACCTATAAGGTTTCTGTCACTGCCTGTAAGATTTCTGTCACTATCGTTAATGCTTCTGTCACTACCTGTAATGCTTTGTACTAATACCTATAAGGTTTCTGTCACTGCCTGTAAGATTTCTGTCACTATCGTTAATGCTTCTGTCACTACCTGTAATGCTTTGTACTAATACCTATAAGGTTTCTGTCACTGCCTGTAAGATTTCTGTCACTAACGTTAATGCTTCTGTCACTACCTGTAATGCTTTGTACTAATACCTATAAGATTTCTGTCACTGCCTGTAAGATTTCTGTCACTAACGTTAATGCTTCTGTCACTACCTGTAATGCTTTGTACTAATACCTATAAGGTTTCTGTCACTAACGTTAATGCTTCTGTCACTACCTGTAATGCTTTGTACTAATACCTATAAGGTTTCTGTCACTGCCTGTAAGATTTCTGTCACTAACGTTAATGCTTCTGTCACTACCTGTAATGCTTTGTACTAATACCTATAAGGTTTCTGTCACTAACGTTAATGCTTCTGTCACTACCTGTAATGCTTTGTACTAATACCTATAAGGTTTCTGTCACTAACGTTAATGCTTCTGTCACTACCTGTAATGCTTTGTACTAATACCTATAAGGTTTCTGTCACTGCCTGTAAGATTTCTGTCACTAACGTTAATGCTTCTGTCACTACCTGTAATGCTTTGTACCACTGCCTATAAGGTTTCTGTCACTGCCTGTAAGATTTCTGTCACTATCGTTAATGCTTCTGTCACTACCTGTAATGCTTTGTACCACTGCCTATAAGGTTTCTGTCACTGCCTGTAAGATTTCTGTCACTATCGTTAATGCTTCTGTCACTACCTGTAATGCTTTGTACTAATACCTATAAGGTTTCTGTCACTAACGTTAATGCTTCTGTCACTACCTGTAATGCTTTGTACCACTGCCTATAAGGTTTCTGTCACTGCCTGTAAGATTTCTGTCACTATCGTTAATGCTTCTGTCACTACCTGTAATGCTTTGTACTAATACCTATAAGGTTTCTGTCACTAACGTTAATGCTTCTGTCACTACCTGTAATGCTTTGTACTAATACCTATAAGGTTTCTGTCACTAACGTTAATGCTTCTGTCACTACCTGTAATGCTTTGTACTAATACCTATAAGGTTTCTGTCACTAACGTTAATGCTTCTGTCACTACCTGTAATGCTTTGTACCACTGCCTATAAGGTTTCCGTCACTGCCTGTAAGATTTCTGTCACTAACGTTAATGCTTCTGTCACTACCTGTAATGCTTTGTACTAATACCTATAAGGTTTCTGTCACTAACGTTAATGCTTCTGTCACTACCTGTAATGCTTTGTACCACTGCCTATAAGGTTTCTGTCACTGCCTGTAAGATTTCTGTCACTATCGTTAATGCTTCTGTCACTACCTGTAATGCTTTGTACTAATACCTATAAGGTTTCTGTCACTAACGTTAATGCTTCTGTCACTACCTGTAATGCTTTGTACTAATACCTATAAGGTTTCTGTCACTAACGTTAATGCTTCTGTCACTACCTGTAATGCTTTGTACTAATACCTATAAGGTTTCTGTCACTAACGTTAATGCTTCTGTCACTACCTGTAATGCTTTGTACCACTGCCTATAAGGTTTCTGTCACTGCCTGTAAGATTTCTGTCACTATCGTTAATGCTTCTGTCACTACCTGTAATGCTTTGTACTAATACCTATAAGGTTTCTGTCACTAACGTTAATGCTTCTGTCACTACCTGTAATGCTTTGTACCACTGCCTATAAGGTTTCTGTCACTGCCTGTAAGATTTCTGTCACTATCGTTAATGCTTCTGTCACTACCTGTAATGCTTTGTACTAATACCTATAAGGTTTCTGTCACTAACGTTAATGCTTCTGTCACTACCTGTAATGCTTTGTACTAATACCTATAAGGTTTCTGTCACTAACGTTAATGCTTCTGTCACTACCTGTAATGCTTTGTACTAATACCTATAAGGTTTCTGTCACTAACGTTAATGCTTCTGTCACTACCTGTAATGCTTTGTACTAATACCTATAAGGTTTCTGTCACTAACGTTAATGCTTCTGTCACTACCTGTAATGCTTTGTACTAATACCTATAAGGTTTCTGTCACTAACGTTAATGCTTCTGTCACTACCTGTAATGCTTTGTACTAATACATATAAGGTTTCTGTCACTAACGTTAATGCTTCTGTCACTACCTGTAATGCTTTGTACTAATACCTATAAGGTTTCTGTCACTAACGTTAATGCTTCTGTCACTACCTGTAATGCTTTGTACCACTGCCTATAAGGTTTCTGTCACTGCCTGTAAGATTTCTGTCACTACCTTTAATGCTTTGTACCACTGCCGGTAACTGTTTTACACTCACTGAATAATTCCTGCCACATACAGTAGGGTTTCTACTACTGTCGGTAACGCCTTCATCACGGCCGGTAATGATTCTGTCACTACCTGTAACGCTTTACCCACTGCCGGTGACAGTTTTACCACTGCCTTTAAAGCTTGTGCCACTACAGGTAAAGTTTCTGCCACTGCCGGTAACGCTTCCGTCACGGCCGGTAATGGTTCTGTCACTAGTTGTAAGGATTCTGTTACTACCTGTAACTCTTTACCCACTGCCGGTAACGCTTCCGTCACGGCCGGTATTGGTTCTGTCACTAGCTGTAAGGATTCTGTCACTACCTGTAACGCTTTACCCACTGCCGGTGACAGTTTTACCACTGCCTTTAAAGCTTGTGCCACTACAGGTAAAGTTTCTGCTACTGCCAGTAACGCTTCCGTCACGGCCGGTAATGGTTCTGTCACTAGTTGTAAGGATTCTGTTACTACCTGTAACTCTTTACCCACTGCCGGTAACGCTTCCGTCACGGCCGGTATTTTTTCTGTCACTAGCTGTAAGGATTCTGTCACTACCTGTAACGCTTTACCCACTGCCGGTGACAGTTTTACCACTGCCTTTAAAGCTTGTGCCACTACAGGTAAGGTTTCTGCTACTGCCAGTAACGCTTCCGTCACGGCCGGTAATGGTTCTGTCACTAGCTGTAAGGATTCTGTCACTACCTGTAACGCTTTACCCACTGAAGGTGTCAGTTTACCACTACCTATAAAGCTTGTGCCACCTCACGGCTTGTAAAGTTTTTATCACTGTCGGTAATGGTTTTGCCACTACTGGTAACTTTTTGCCATTGTTGGTAACATATCTGAAACCCTTTTTCAGAAATATTATCTAAGACTAGAGACGCTTAATTTTGGACTTTATTTGTTTATATCTTAGAAAATGATGTCCCTTTGACTGATATCTGTAGTACATCCCCGAGAAACACTACAACGACATTCCGTTAAAACCACAATTTGCAATGGGTGAACGCACGTAGTAGCTCGAGGCATTAACCCTCGGGACAGTCAGAGAAAAAATGTGTCGAAAACACTCGGCCGAAGCTCAAGTCTAAGACCAAAACATACCTATAGAATCACACAAGTCATTACTGGGAAAGTCAAACTGGGAAATTAGTAATCGGTGTATAAACAGTGTTTATTTAATATATAAAAAAGCTACTGTGTACAATTGTATAGAGTTTCCTTGAAAACCAAAATAATGTCTCTGAATATAATTACAAACCTGTTATTTCAACTTAATTTTTAATACTTATATTTGAATATAAATATTGAAATATTTTTAATTAAAAACAACTAAATTCCTATATTTATGAATAAAAATATAAACGTATACAATTAAATTGATTACGATTTGACCTAATATTTGAAATTAAATGAAGAAAATATTTTCATTGTTTAACAAATTTATTAGCACGAGAAGGGTAAGTTGAGAATATTATTACTAAGTTTGTTAGTGGGAATAAATATTGTTTAAGCGATGTGCTTCAAAAAACGTCTTCTGTAAGATTTTAAAGAACTAAACATTTTTGCCAAAATAGAATTATAAATCTTTACTAGTCAAATAAAAGCAGATTAGGGCTGTGTACACGAACTGGTCCAGCAAAGGTAAGTTCCAAATTACAAGGACAAAGTGAATCGATACAAATCGTATATAATTAAGTGATTTGGAACTTGGAACAATTGTTAAACTTCCTAATGTTTGAAGAAGTAGACGAAAACGGTTTATCAATAGCAATGTGGTTACATTTATTAAAAAAATAATTAATATATTTTTTTTAAAAATCTGTTCCTGTACTTTAACGTTTCTTACCAATGTTTATCTGTTATAGCTTTGTAATTTAATTCGTTGTGACCAAATTACCTGAAGATGTTTAGATGCTCAGATAAGGGTATTAAACGTAAACTTTGAATTACTTAAATAACTGATAGTACACGGTTTGTTACAAGCATAGACGGCCTTGAAGAGAAATGGAGGCTAAGAATTTTACAATTTCAACTATACAACTTGTTCAAGACGAACAGTGATTAGTTATACAGTGAGCAAAAAATTAAAAAAAACACAGAACTTTCATTTGTCAGTTGTAAAGGTATTAATAAACTCTACATTTTATTAAATATTTCGCAGGAAGCCAATATCATTTATAAATACAGCTTTACTCATAAAAACGTCACTACGGCTATATTAGATAAGTGTATTAAATGGTAGCATGTTAGGAAGTCATACAACGTTACTTGGCCAATAGTGAGAGCTTTTTTGAAATAGCTACCAAATAATTTAATCAAGTATACGATATATCTTAGTATCTCAGCATATAAAACGACTTTGCATGGACGGGAAAAAGTGATACGTGATATTATGGATTGAAAATTCCAACATTAATACGGTAACAATCCGAAATGGCGAGACGATTTGCTCATTGCAATCGGTGAGCGCTAACAGTTTGGCGTCTCGGCATTCACTGTATTAATGTTAGAATTTTTAATCCATAATATCAAGTTTCACCTTGCAAAGTTTTTTATATGCTGTGCCTCAAGACAGTTCGCTCGAAAATTGTCCAACAAACTTTATTTCGTAAATTGTGTGAAAAGAAACTACTAGCTTCTTAATGGAGCAATAAAAGGTGTGGGAAGCCGACACACAAAATCGGGAAAGGTTAGGACGCAAAGATGTGAGATGATAGATGATGGATCGAATGCACAGATTGAGCGAGAGGCAGGTATGAAGGACCTGACTTTGGGCAGACACACTGAGCGCGAATAAATGATATTGGAGTAGATCACGGACATTTTACGAGCATTAAGTTCTATTACCCGGAACATCCCGATAACCGGTAAGACGCCTTTTTCCGGGCGATGAAACTTTTGATATATCGACAATATAACAGTTTCCAATAAATATTAAAAAAAAACATAATTTTGAGAGTATATTACATAACCTGTTTGTTTTAAAATGGAGACAGTGGTGTTGAAATATATGTACATCATAGCAAAGTGTATATATATATATATATATATATATATATATAAATATTCCTGTATTTGTGTATATTATTTGATCTTAAAAATATTCTAACAGGAAAACACATTTGATATTCTATATATATCAAATGTGTTTTCCTGTTAGAATATTTTTAAGATCAAATAATATACACAAATACAGGAATATACATATATATATGTATATATATATATATATATATATATATATATATATCACCTAAAAATATGAATATCATAAAAAAGTATATACATCATAGCACTGAATATTTATGTATATATAAATATATGAATGTATGTATTTAAGAGAAATATATACAGTACCATGTTAAATTGTTGGCAATAACTTAGAATGTTGCTTACATATTTTATTTAGTTTAGTTTTATTTCAACTACTTAAAATCAGCCTAATAAAAAAAAATGTTAAAAATATGTTATTAGACAGCGTTGGGATAGGCTTGCTAAAGAAGTCGTCTGTGGGCTGTAGCCTTTAGTTGAATGCATTATTTAAACTTATAATAATGTACATTTCAACATTTAATAACAAGTAAAAAGCTTTTTGCAAAATGAATACATCGTTTTGTATTTATACTTTTCAAAATGTTTTAAAAGTGTTGTTTCAAATGTTTAAGTAGGTCTAATACGTTCAAGTGAATGCCACAGGATGTTTAAATCGTAGTTCTTTTCTAAACGTAATTTGACAGAAACAAATTAGAAAGTCTATGAAAGTAACCAGAATGCAACTGACCCATCACAACAAAGTATACACATCTTTGTATACATCATCATTATTAAAAAGCTAGAGAGGATTAACGTTCGTTTTACTAATAAAACTGCTTTATTTTTGTAAATAAGCTTCTGATGTTTATCACACAGGGTATTTCGGTCATTTATAACTATATACGGACGGATGTATAGCTCACAGTCCTTCCCTTCAGTAATCATAATGACGTGTAGGTTATATATATATATATATAAATCGTAAATGTAGTTAGACAAATTTATAAACAATAAAATTATATATAAACAAATAAAGTTAAAAAATGATTAATAATTTAACTTATAAGATAAAATTACCCCCAAGACAGACCAAAACTAACCTACCGTGCGGTAAAACAGAAAATTGAACACTACCGTTATAGCACATGACAATAAGATTCCCACACACCTGCCAATTACAAGAAGCCTGAAGTCTCAAAAAGGCTTGACAATGAGAGTACGTAATTAATAGTTCTCGAAAGTCGACTCGCAAATATACCAAGTAAGATTCTTGTTCAAGTACATTAAAATGTAAGTGATAAAACAATACAAGAAATCTGTGTTGCAACATACAACTGTGACACACACACACGCACACACACACGCACACACACACACACACACACACACACACACACACACACACACACACACACACACACACACACACACACACACACACACACACACACACACACACACACACACACACACACACACACACACACACACACACACAGACACACACACACACACACACACACACACACACACACACACACACACACACACACACACACACACACATACACACACACACACACACACATACACACACACACACACACACACACACACACACACACACACACACACACACACACAGAGACACAGACACAGACACACACACACACACACACACACACACACACACACACACACACACACACACACACACACACACACACACACACACACACACACACACACACACACACACACACACACATACGCACACACACACACACACACACATACACACACACACACACACACACACACACACACACACACACACACACACACACACACACACACACACACACACACACACACACACACACACACACACACACACACACATACACACACACATACACACACACACACACACACACACACTCACACACACACACACACACACACACACACACACACACACACACACACACACACACACACACACACACACACACACACACACACACACACACACACACACACACACACACACACATACACACACACACACACACACACACAAACACACAAGTTGCAAAGTTATATGACTTAGTTATAATATAGTTATACAAGTTATATGTATATATATTATATTAAATATGGTGATATGTTTTCTTGTAATATAGTTAATAAATTAAAAATATTTCAGAAATAAGAATACTTTTAATGATTATATTTATTCAAAGCTTTTCGCCGATAAAACAGTACCAGCACCTTCAGGAAAAATAATTATGTAACAAAATATTTTTACAAAAATTCTGAATTTTTATTCAAATATATTATGCAATACATTAAAACCGATTTTAATCAGCTGACAACGTATGATTAGGAAATGGTTCCAGTGTTATTGGTATTTTATATTCCATTGATTATAACAATATAAATAAAATTCAAAACTGAGACATTGAAAATATATTTGGCAATACATTAAAAACGATTTTAATCAGCTGACAACGTATGATTAGGAAATGGTTCCAGTGTTATTGGTATTTTATGTTCCATTGATTATAACAATATAAATAAAATTCAAAACTGAGACATTGAGACTATATTTACTTTTATGTGTTCCACATTAAACTGCTCAATAGCTAGATTATTCCAATCGTTTTTCTAACACAACCTATGTATGTAAGTCAATAGATTTTTAACAAGAAAACAAACATCATAGTAATATATTATAGATAATAGGGAAAGTACCTCTGAAAAAAGAGATTTTAGTCACATTACAAGAGAAAAACAGAGGCCTACTTTCAAGAATACATTGCGGTACAAATTCTACAGCTGGTGTTTCGCTGATTATTTCCAACAACACAGAAACAGCTATGAAATGAAAAAAAACGTTTCCCCCCCCCCTAAACACCCACACAGAGAAGGTTTGGTTTGAGGCAAAGTAATTTGAACACGTTCAACCAGACGATAAATTTCTTGTAATTACTTTTTACAATTAATACTGTGAGCGCTGTTTTTCGTGTCGACGCTACTTCGTTCGAAAAACATACATTGTGAACAATTCAGAGTCATTCTGGAGTTAAGAAACTGCAGCGCATTAAAGTCTCTCAGTTGGATTAAAAATTACATGGGATTTTTTAAATTCCAGTAAGAGTTTCATTATCCGGGAAATCCTATAACTTTATCGTAAATAAATCAAGCCATAGGAGCTTAAATTAACTTTTTAATTGGTGGTAGATTATTGTTTTAACTCACATGCTCCTTTCTCGTCTATCTCTTTTATTCGGATTAGGAAACCTTATTTACTGGTTTTTTTAAATCAAACCTACCCTAACAAATTAATTGGTAGCTCTACTGAATTATAGTTATTTTTTTTAAAGAATTTTAACATAATGCTCTGTTTCATAAAGAAACCATCATATCTGGTGTATATATATATATATATATATATATATATATATATAAATAAATCAATAAATAACTGTTAGTGTTACAAAGGTCCAAAAAAGTGGAAACGTATAAGAGAAATTAAAAATTTTAAAATTTTAAATTTTGAGTAAGTATTAAAAAAGCAATTTGAAACGTTTTTTCTCAACTTAAAACCTAAAAGTAAATTTAAATTAAAATTTTATGAAAGTAAATGGGAGAATCGATGATAATTTCGAAATAAAATATTTAAATAATTATTGAAAAATAATGAATGATAAATAGCACCACATAAGTAAAAAGAAGGAAATTAAAACAAACTTTTGTTCAATATTTCATATTTTTGGAGGTTAATATATATTCTGTTCATAATAAATTGTTCCAGGTTGAATTAGTAAGCTGTTAATAGTATTACAGGTTAGAAAATAAGTAACGTTAAATTGTTTGTAAAAATACCTATAAAATTTGAGAATTTTTAAATTAAAACTTTAAATTTTTAAATATTTTTTTAATATATATAATTAAATAATTATTAAAATTCCTGTACTAGAAAATATTTAATATAAATAAAAATCAATGGTTTTTACTAATTTAAGACTAAGATAACTGTATAAAACCACTGTGGCGTAATGTTTATCATAAATAAATAAAACCCCTCATCCACAAATGACTTTTTCTTTTATTTAAATCCTTGCGCACATTTTGATTGTATAGCAATCATCCTCATATGTAATTTACAATAAAATTACTCATTTTGTATTAAATATGAGGATGACTACTATGCCATCGAAATGTACATAAGGTTTTAAATAAAAGAAAAAGTCATTTGTGGTTGAGATGTTTCATTTATTTATGTTAAAACTAAGAGTTAAATTTATTTTTCACTGAACAAATTTCTTAAATAATTCTACAATCTGGTTATTAAGCTGTGTGATGCCTTTAAATAAAATATTCCGTCGCAGTGTGTTTGCGCGCGCGCGCGCGCGTGTGTGTATTTGTTTGCGTGTGTGTGTATGTGTGTTTTTTGCGTGTGTGTGTTTGTGTGTGTGTGTGTGTGTGTGTGTGTGTATGTGTGTTTTTGCGTGTGTTTGTGTGTGTGTGTGTGTGTGTGTGTGTGTGTGTGTATGTATGTATGTGTGTGTGTTTGTGTGTGTTTGTGTGTGTGTGTGTGTGTGTGTGTGTGTGTGTGTGTGTGTGTGTGTGTGTATGTGTGTGTGTGTGTGTGTGTGTGTGTGTGTGTGTGTGTGTGTGTGTGTGTGTGTGTGTGTGTGTGTGAGTGTGTGTGTGTGTGTGTGTGTGTGTGTGTGTGTGTGTGTGTGTGTGTGTGTCTGTGTGTGTGTGTGTGTGTGTGTGTGTGTGTGTGTGTGTGTGTGTGTGTGTGTCTGTGTGTGTGTGTGTGTGTGTGTGTGTGTCTGTGTGTGTGTGTGTGTGTGTGTGTGTGTGTGTGTGTGTGTGTGTGTGTGTGTGTGTGTGTGTGTGTGTTTTATCAAGGAAACAGGTATTTCACAAAGTATGATTTACGCAAGCATAATACTTTGCAAATTTAACAGAGAATATGAGGACACTTCGTATAACGTCATAGCTGCATGGGTTTAGACATTCTAAAGTAACAATATTTTGGGTTCTCACCTAAGCAGACAGCCATATATCGATGTACTTTCATTTGCCTTAACACCTGTTACATTGACGGATGTGGCACTGTGGTTATAGTCATATAACATGGGCTGGGCCGTGTTTAGCCGTGTTAATGTAGCTCAGCAAGTACAGAGCCGGTAATAACAGGTAACGGTTTACCATTATTACAACCTAAGTTGCTAACCGAGGACGGAAATTGTAGAAAGTTTTGCTAACATCAACAATCAACTGGCGAAACATTTACAATTACATTTCCTTAGGTCAGAAGTATAGCGTTTAGTTAGTCAAGGTTATTCAGGGACAGTTTTTATGTATCTTACATTTTCTATGCTCAAATAAATATAACTCTTGTTTAATACAGAAAGTAGTCGCTTTTAGTGAGGACGATGCTTAAGGCACTTTAAAATATTAATATAATTTTATCAAAAAGTTAAAACAGCTTGGAATGTAAATAAATTTAAAATGCTTGTGTTGCAAATTAGTAGTGTTGCTTACTCTACCTATCTCCGTCCTTTGATATCGCTTACATTGAAGAGCTTTACGGCCTTTTCTCTTCAAGGTTTGAATAGAAGTAAACATCGGCTACTCCACAGATGAATGCGTTTTTATCTGCATGGGCAGTATTTTTTTAGTTTGAAATAATTAACAAAAATAAATTTGCCACTAAAATATTTCGCTTGGATGGTACACAATTGTTTTAGAAGATAGACTTTTAATAAGATACCCTTGGCTACAAACAAAAACGAAGTGTGTACAAAAGCCTTACACCTAATATGACAGTAATATCATTATTTAATTGTTCACTCAGTTAGGGGACTGTACTTAACGTTTTCATGATTATTGTGTTCATTTCCTTTGTAATCAATGACTTTCCACTCGAGTTACCAATTTCAGCTACAGTGATCCATATTTATTTCTTGGGGGAAATGAAAAAAAATTAGATCCTATTAATTTCCACATCAATTTTTTGTTTGTTAATTTAATTTATAATATTATTAACCATGGAAATATTGTAGAGACAATATCGCTATACTTAAAAAATAGCCATAAAATTGAAAAATGGCTATTATTTCAAGTAGGCTAATTAAAAAGTGTTACAAATTTGGTTAAACTTGTAGTGGAACATTAGAGATGCATTTTCGTAGCTCGAATCAATATTTTTGAGTCTAATTAAGGAAAACTCTTACAATTAAATTCATCGCCTATTTAAATAGATTAAAAAAGTCTACGTAATAATCAATATTGCTAATTCTTCACATTTCCATTATAAATTCCAGAGACTATATTTTATGACAATGGTTTTGTGAAGATTAAAATTCTACTTTTCTTTTCTTCACAAAGAATATTTAATGATTATTTTTAGTAATTTAATCTTATTTAAATCGTGAAAATGTAGAAATACGTAATTTAAAGCCTTAGTCGGATAACTTCATTTCATTATTTCCATAGTATGGACCAAACTAAGCCAGGATAGTTACAATTTAAGGGAAACTATCTATAAAATACTTTGCTGTATTTGTACTTTTAAAGAACCCTTTATAACTTTTGAATTTTAGAGAGATAGTAAAGAACGAAAATACGTATACATTTCTTCTGTTTAATGCAAAATATGCCAAAAGTTAAGCGAATTTGTTAGAAAAAAATTATTAAAATTTTCACTGATATTAATCTCTAACGTTATAATTTCATCACAGCAGCATTTAAAAATATCAATACCATAAAGTAATAAAATTGATTCTTATAAAAAAAAAACATTAAACACAGTAAATAGTATACTAATAGTAAGATTTATTAAACCATTAAGAATGTAGTCGCTAAGCATCAAAATTACCTGTCACTGAAGCAAGTGAAGGTTAACAATGCAAGGAGTAGAACATTGTACAGTCAGAGCAACAGTTAAATTATCTTCCGTTAGTTAATGTAAACATCCGTTCTACTTTATGCAGGCCAACCTACTTACGTTATGCCACAATTTTCTTTATTCCAGTACCAGGAGAATGTAATATCACTTCCTCGCCATACCATATGTCCCCTCCACATTAGAAATGTATTAGGTAGATACATCTTTTGTCCCCAGTTGAGGGTAGGTTCGCGAGAGTACATACATGAGGATCTACCTCATGAGCAAGTGAAATCAATTTTGAAGTCAAATCTTCAGAACTAAAATTTTTCGTCTTTTCCTTTCATAACTAAGTGATTCCTTAGCACAAAGATACTTCAGCAGCAAACGTAAACAACTGTGGAGTCGCATCTCCAGCACTAAAATGTTTCATCTTTTCCTTTCATAACTAAGTGATTCCTTAGCACAAAGATATTTCAGCAGCAAACGTGAACAACTGTGGAGTCGGATCTCTAGCACTAAAATTTTTCGTCTTTTCCTTTCATAACTAAGTGATTCCTTAGCACAAAGATACTTCAGCAGCAAACGTGAACAACTGTGGAGTCGCATCTCCAGCACTAAAATGTTTCATCTTTTCCTTTCATAACTAAGTGATTCCTTAGCACAAAGATACTTCAGCAGCAAACGTGAACAACTGTGGAGTCGCATCTCCAGCACTAAAATGTTTCATCTTTTCCTTTCATAACTAAGTGATTCCTTAGCACAAAGATATTTCAGCAGCAAACGTGAACATCTGTGGAGTCGGATCTCTAGCACTAAAATTTTTCGTCTTTTCCTTTCATAACTAAGTGATTCCTTAGCACAAAGATACTTCAGCAGCAAACGTGAACAACTGTGGAGTCGCATCTTTAGCACTAAAATTTTTCGTCTTTTTCTTTCATAACTAAGTGATTCCTTAGCACAAAGATACTTCAGCAGCAAACGTGAACAACTGTGGAGTCGCATCTCCAGCACTAAAATTTTTCGTCTTTTCCTTTCATAACTAAGTGATTCCTTAACACAAAGATATTTCAGCAGCAAACGTGAACAACTGTGGAGTCGGATCTCTAGCACTAAAATTTTTCGTCTTTTCCTTTCATAACTAAGTGATTCCTTAGCACAAAGATACTTCAGCAGCAAACGTGAACAACTGTGGAGTCGCATCTCCAGCACTAAAATGTTTCATCTTTTCCTTTCATAACTAAGTGATTCCTTAGCACAAAGATATTTCAGAAGCAAACGTGAACAACTGGGGAGTCGCATCTCCAGCACTAAAATTTTTCGTCTTTTCCTTTCATAACTAAGTGATTCCTTAGCACAAAGATACTTAAGCAGCAAACGTGAACAACTGGGGAGTCGCATCTCCAGCACTTAAATTTTTCGTCTTTTCCTTTCATAACTAAGTGATTCCTTAGCACAAAGATACTTCAGCAGCAAACGTGAACAACTGTGGAGTCGCATCTCCAGCACTAAAATGTTTCATCTTTTCCTTTCATAACTAAGTGATTCCTTAGCACAAAGATATTTCAGCAGCAAACGTGAACAACTGTGGAGTCGCATCTCCAGCACTAAAATTTTTCGTCTTTTCCTTTCATAACTAAGTGATTCCTTAGCACAAAGATACTTCAGCAGCAAACGTGAACAACTGTGGAGTCGCATCTCCAGCACTAAAATGTTTCATCTTTTCCTTTCATAACTAAGTGATTCCTTAGCACAAAGATATTTCAGCAGCAAACGTGAACAACTGTGGAGTCGGATCTCTAGCACTAAAATTTTTCGTCTTTTCCTTTCATAACTAAGTGATTCCTTAGCACAAAGATACTTCAGCAGCAAACGTGAACAACTGTGGAGTCGCATCTTTAGCACTAAAATTTTTCGTCTTTTTCTTTCATAACTAAGTGATTCCTTAGCACAAAGATACTTCAGCAGCAAACGTGAACAACTGTGGAGTCGCATCTCCAGCACTAAAATTTTTCGTCTTTTCCTTTAATAACTAAGTGATTCCTTAGCACAAAGATACTTCAGCAGCAAACGTGAACAACTGTGGAGTCGCATCTCCAGCACTAAAATGTTTCATCTTTTCCTTTCATAACTAAGTGATTCCTTAGCACAAAGATATTTCAGAAGCAAACGTGAACAACTGGGGAGTCGCATCTCCAGCACTAAAATTTTTCGTCTTTTCCTTTCATAACTAAGTGATTCCTTAGCACAAAGATACTTCAGCAGCAAACGTGAACAACTGTGGAGTCGCATCTCCAGCACTAAAATGTTTCATCTTTTCCTTTCATAACTAAGTGATTCCTTAGCACAAAGATATTTCAGCAGCAAACGTGAACAACTGTGGAGTCGCATCTCCAGCACTAAAATTTTTCGTGTTTTCCTTTCATAAATAAGTGATTCCTTAGCACAAAGATACTTCAGCAGCAAACGTGAACAACTGTGGAGTCGCATCTCCAGCACTCAAATTTTTCATCTTTTCCTTTCATAACTAAGTGATTCCTTAGCACAAAGATATTTCAGCAGCAAACGTGAACAACTGTGGAGTCGGATCTCTAGCACTAAAATTTTTCGTCTTTTCCTTTCATAACTAAGTGATTCCTTAGCACAAAGATACTTCAGCAGCAAACGTGAACAACTGTGGAGTCGCATCTTTAGCACTAAAATTTTTCGTCTTTTTCTTTCATAACTAAGTGATTCCTTAGCACAAAGATACTTCAGCAGCAAACGTGAACAACTGTGGAGTCGCATCTCCAGCACTAAAATTTTTCGTCTTTTCCTTTCATAACTAAGTGATTCCTTAGCACAAAGATATTTCAGCAGCAAACGTGAACAACTGTGGAGTCGGATCTCTAGCACTAAAATTTTTCGTCCTTTCCTTTCATAACTAAGTGATTCCTTAGCACAAAGATACTTCAGCAGCAAACGTGAACAACTGTGGAGTCGCATCTCCAGCACTAAAATGTTTCATCTTTTCCTTTCATAACTAAGTGATTCCTTAGCACAAAGATATTTCAGAAGCAAACGTGAACAACTGGGGAGTCGCATCTCCAGCACTAAAATTTTTCGTCTTTTCCTTTCATAACTAAGTGATTCCTTAGCACAAAGATACTTAAGCAGCAAACGTGAACAACTGGGGAGTCGCATCTCCAGCACTTAAATTTTTCGTCTTTTCCTTTCATAACTAAGTGATTCCTTAGCACAAAGATACTTCAGCAGCAAACGTGAACAACTGTGGAGTCGCATCTCCAGCACTAAAATGTTTCATCTTTTCCTTTCATAACTAAGTGATTCCTTAGCACAAAGATATTTCAGCAGCAAACGTGAACAACTGTGGAGTCGCATCTCCAGCACTAAAATTTTTCGTCTTTTCCTTTCATAACTAAGTGATTCCTTAGCACAAAGATACTTCAGCAGCAAACGTGAACAACTGTGGAGTCGCATCTCCAGCACTAAAATGTTTCATCTTTTCCTTTCATAACTAAGTGATTCCTTAGCACAAAGATATTTCAGCAGCAAACGTGAACAACTGTGGAGTCGGATCTCTAGCACTAAAATTTTTCGTCTTTTCCTTTCATAACTAAGTGATTCCTTAGCACAAAGATACTTCAGCAGCAAACGTGAACAACTGTGGAGTCGCATCTTTAGCACTAAAATTTTTCGTCTTTTTCTTTCATAACTAAGTGATTCCTTAGCACAAAGATACTTCAGCAGCAAACGTGAACAACTGTGGAGTCGCATCTCCAGCACTAAAATTTTTCGTCTTTTCCTTTAATAATTAAGTGATTCCTTAGCACAAAGATATTTCAGCAGCAAACGTGAACAACTGTGGAGTCGGATCTCTAGCACTAAAATTTTTCGTCTTTTCCTTTCATAACTAAGTGATTCCTTAGCACAAAGATACTTCAGCAGCAAACGTGAACAACTGTGGAGTCGCATCTCCAGCACTAAAATGTTTCATCTTTTCCTTTTATAACTAAGTGATTTCTTAGCACAAAGATATTTCAGCAGCAAACGTGAACAACTGTGGAGTCGGATCTCTAGCACTAAAATTTTTCGTCTTTTCCTTTCATAACTAAGTGATTCCTTAGCACAAAGATACTTCAGCAGCAAACGTGAACAACTGTGGAGTCGCATCTCCAGCACTAAAATTTTTCGTCTTTTTCTTTCATAACTAAGTGATTCCTTAGCACAAAGATACTTCAGCAGCAAACGTGAACAACTGGGGAGTCGCATCTCCAGCACTAAAATTTTTCGTCTTTTCCTTTAATAATTAAGTGATTCCTTAGCACAAAGATACTTCAGCAGCAAACGTGAACAACTGTGGAGTCGCATCTCCAGCACTAAAATGTTTCATCTTTTCCTTTCATAACTAAGTGATTCCTTAGCACAAAGATACTTCAGCAGCAAACGTGAACAACTGTGGAGTCGCATCTCCAGCACTAAAATGTTTCATCTTTTCCTTTCATAACTAAGTGATTCCTTAGCACAAAGATATTTCAGCAGCAAACGTGAACAACTGTGGAGTCGCATCTCCAGCACTAAAATTTTTCGTCTTTTCCTTTCATAACTAAGTGATTCCTTAGCACAAAGATACTTCAGCAGCAAACGTGAACAACTGTGGAGTCGGATCTCTAGCACTAAAATTTTTCGTCTTTTCCTTTCATAACTAAGTCATTCCTTAGCACAAAGATACTTCAGCAGCAAACGTGAACAACTGTGGAGTCGCATCTCCAGCACTAAAATTTTCGTCTTTTTCTTTCATAACTAAGTGATTCCTTAGCACAAAGATACTTCAGCAGCAAACGTGAACAACTGTGGAGTCGCATCTCCAGCACTAAAATTTTTCATCTTTTCCTTTCATAACTAAGTGATTCCTTAGCACAAAGATACTTCAGCAGCAAACGTGAACAACTGTGGAGTCGCATCTCCAGCACTAAAATTGTTCGTCTTTTCCTTTCATAACTAAGTGATTCCTTAGCACAAAGATACTTCAGCAGCAAACGTGAACAACTGTGGAGTCGCATCTCCAGCACTAAAATGTTTCGTCTTTTCCTTTAATAATTAAGTGATTCTTTACCACAAGTATATTTGAAAAATAAACGTAAACATTTGTAAACATTACATTGCGGTCGGTTGTCTTGAGTTACGTTGGGTAGCGTAAAGGAGTCTTCAACTAATAAAAAATTAGTTATATCTCCTAAGAAAAAAATAACTTACAAGGCTGAAAGATACACTGCTTTTATGATTCGAGGGATTCTGCTTGGAAAACGTGCTTGATTGAGATACCTAATTGAAATACTTTAAAATATCAGTTATCAGTCGATATTTGATGAATTATATCGAAACAATATCCTCCCTAAACTTATTACTTAGTGTTTACTAAAAGTTTCCTATATTGTACATTTAATATGGAGACTGCACGGTAGGCTATTTTAAAACTGAGAAGATTTAAAAAGACTATTGTTTTATAATGAAAAGTTATTTGTTCTAACATATATATATATATATATATATATATATATATATATATATATATATATATATATATATATATATAATATGTATATATATACTATATTATATAAATATAAAATACGTTTTCTTGTTGAATAATTTAAAACAACATAGGTTATTCAAATACAAGAATATTTATTAATTTATATCCAAAGCTTTTTGTTGGTAAACAGTACCATCATTAGGAATGAAAATTACAATCCTGATGATTGTAATTTTCATTCCTGATGATGTTTGTACTGTTTACCAACGAAAAGCTTTGGATATAAATTAATAAATATTCTTGTATTTGAATAACCTATATTGTTTTAATATATATATATATATATATATATATATATATATATATATATATAAATATAAAAAAAATACACAAACACACACATAAATATATATATCGCCTCTTGAAATGCCGTTTTTACTTGCTTTGCATGAATCACCTTTAATATAGCTTCTATTCGTAGCTACAATAACTGCACAATAACATGATATATTTGCTATTCATTTTCTTCCTCGTCTTTGCCTCTGCTCAACTATTGCCAAGAATTTATTGGTAATCTATCTCCTTCTAATGTTATCACATGACAAGTAATATCACCACATTAATTATGCCTCTGAAACTATCTGTCCTTACGTGATTTACTAATGTTTGTCTCTAGGTCATCATCGCCAAAAAACATTTTTACTGCTTTTGCTCGTTATTTTTTTTCCCAGGCCTCGTATTTGAAAGTCACTGCAATATTGTAAGTAGGCGGCTTTTTTTATTTATTTCATAGTAATGAATTTATCTTAAAAGTTTCAAATGTCACGTACTCTACTTATGTTATGCAGTATATCTTTCTATCATTTCCGCTTCCAGTTAATGCTGCTCCATTTATTTGTTTGTTTTAGTGATTTAAATATCACGTGATCCTTACGTACCTATGTCAATATAAAGTGATTCACAGTAACCCTTGAGAATGAACGTGTAGGCTACGTTGTACAACATATTTGCCACAGACAGCACATTATTACATCATACAACACCAAGAAAGACCAGTCTACGTGACTCGCAGTATTTAACAATGCACTGAAATAATAAATATCGATAATATATGCCTAAATAACTTCAACCTGTCAAACACAACCATATTTAGAACATCATTTTAATTCCTTATTGATTATTTCGTGCCCAAGTAAAATATGAACTTTAGAAATAAAAAAATAAATAAAAAGCAGTTATTTTTTATTCACCTAATTTACATTCCGGTTGCTAAGCAACCATTCTATGGACATTACAGTACAAACTTCGTGTTTGTAAATCTCAGAGGTTTTACTATAGATACCTCTGGGTTGCTTCGTAACTGAAATGTACGAAAGGTAAATTAAAAAGAAAAGTAATGATTTAGATGCTAGAGGTTGTATTTATATAAGTTTTACAAATCTAATACAGGTTTGCTCGAAATGAATATTAGTTACATTTTAAAATAGAAACTTTTTATGATTTTAGAAGGAGATACGTCGTTTAAATAAATTTGTGAACATGATTTTCAATCCCCCTGAATAGGATTGTATGTTCATTCAAACACAAATATCCGTTCCTATTTCAAAAGCCTGCTTTGCCAATTTTTATACTTTTTGTATTTCTTTAAAACACCGCTTTTAATAACGATTAAAACATCTCTTTAAACTGTTTGCAATGAGAATTATTTTTAGAGACTGAACTTATTTTTGCGAGATATCCACATTATTTCTGTAAACACTATACTGGTTTAGGCAAGATTGACAATTCAAGTGCATTACCAACTTGTTCATTGCCCAGTATTTTACATAATTAACAACAAAGTGTAGCAAATATACGCTGATTAATTAATTAGAAAGGAAACACATATTTACGTCGAATTGTTGTAAAAACATAAACATAAACTATAAAAGTCTACACCATTAAACAAAGCGTTATTTAAAATAATGATTTTGATCGAATTTTGAAATGAAATTTGTAAAAAGACGAACTAGAACATATAAAATATGTTTCTCTAAATTCATACAGATACATGAGCCCATACATCACATGAGCCATACATCACATGAGCCATACATCACATGAGCCATACATCACATGAGCCATACATAAACCCAAAAAGATACATAGGGTCATACAGATGCATAAGCTCATAACGATGTAATAATCTATAAAGGTAAATAAGCCCAAAAAGATACATAGGGTCATACAGATGCATAAGCTCATAACGATGTAATAATCTATAAAGGTAAATAAGCCCAAAAAGATACATAGGGTCATACAGATGCATAAGCTCATAACGATGTAATAATCTATAAAGGTAAATAAGCCCCAAAAGATACATAGGGTCATACAGATGCATAAGCTCATAACGATGTAATAATCTATAAAGATAAATAAGCCCAAAAAGATACATAGGGTCATACAGATCCATAAGCTCATAACGATGTAATAATCTATAAAGATAAATAAGCCCCAAAAGATATATAGGGTCATACAGATGCATAAGCTCATAACGATGTAATAATCTATAAAGATAAATAAGCCCAAAAAGATACATAGGGTCATACAGATGCATAAGCTCATACCGATGTAATAATCTATAAGATAAACAAGCCCAAAAAGATACATAGGGTCATACAGATGCATAAGCTCATAACGATGTATTAATCTACAAAGGTAAAAAAGCCCATAAAGATGCATATGCTCATACAGATTCATAGGCTCATAACGATGTATTAATCTATAAAGGTAAATAAGCAAATAAAGATATATAGGCTCATACAGATGCATAAGCTCATAACGATGTAGTAATCCATAAAGGTAAATAAGCCCATAAAGTTACATAGGCTCATACAGATGCATAAGCTCATAACGATGCATAAATCTATAAAGATAAATAAGCCCATAAAGTTACATAGACTCATACAGATACATAAGCTCATAAGGATGTATTAATCTATAAAGATAAATAAGCCCTAAAAGATACATATTCTCATACAGACGCATAAGCTCATAACAATATATTAATCTATAAAGATAAATAAGCCCATAAAGATACATAGTCTCATACAGATGCATAAGCTCGTAACGATGTATTAATTAATAAAGATAAATAAGCCCATAAAGATACATATTCTCATACAGATGCATAAGCTCATAACGATATATTAATCTATAAAGATAAATAAGCCCATAAAGATACATAGGCTCATACAGATGCATAAGCTCGTAATGATGTATTAATTAATAAAGATAAATAAGCCCATAAAGATACATATTCTCATACATGCATAAGCTCATAACGATATATTAATCTATAAAGATAAATAAGCCCATAAAGATACATAGGCTCATACAGATGCATAAGCTCGTAACGATGTATTAATTAATAAAGATAAATAAGCCCATAAAGATACATATTCTCATACAGATGCATAAGCTCATAACGATATATTAATCTATAAAGATAAATAAGCCCATAAAGATACATAGGCTCATACAGATGCATAAGCTCGTAACGATGTATTATTTAATAAAGATAAATAAGCCCATAAAGATACATATTCTCATACAGATGCATAAGCTCATAACGATATATTAATCTATAAAGATAAATAAGCCCATAAAGATACATAGGCTCATACAGATGCATAAGCTCGTAACGATGTATTAATTAATAAAGATAAATAAGCCCATAAAGATACATATTCTCATACAGATGCATAAGCTCATAACGATATATTAATCTATAAAGATAAATAAGCCCATAAAGATACATAGGCTCATACAGATGCATAAGCTCGTAACGATGTATTAATTAATAAAGATAAATAAGCCCATAAAGATACATATTCTCATACAGATGCATAAGCTCATAACGATATATTAATCTATAAAGATAAATAAGCCCATAAAGATACATATTCTCATACAGATGCATAAGCTCATAACGATATATTAATCTATAAAGATAAATAAGCCCATAAAGATACATAGGCTCATACAGATGCATAAGCTCGTAACGATGTATTAATTAATAAAGATAAATAAGCCCATAAAGATACATATTCTCATACAGATGCATAAGCTCATAACGATATATTAATCTATAAAGATAAATAAGCCCATAAAGATACATAGGCTCATACAGATGCATAAGCTCGTAACGATGTATTAATTAATAAAGATAAATAAGCCCATAAAGATACATATTCTCATACAGATGCATAAGCTCATAACGATATATTAATCTATAAAGATAAATAAGCCCATAAAGATACATAGGCTCATACAGATGCATAAGCTCGTAACGATATATTAATTAATAAAGATAAATAAGCCCATAAAGATACATATTCTCATACAGATGCATAAGCTCATAACGATATATTAATCTATAAAGATAAATAAGCCCATAAAGATACATAGGCTCATACAGATGCATAAGCTCATAACGATATATTAATCTATAAAGATAAATAAGCCCATAAAGATACATAGGCTCATACAGATGCAAAATCTTTAGAGATATATAAGTCAATAAATATGCAAAAACCCACACATTTACATTTTCATATACAGACACATGAGGCGATAGAGATAGATAAGTCCATATAGATATATAAACCCATACATTTACATAAACTCATACAAATAGATTAACTTCTAGAAATATATATATATATATATATATATATATATATATATATATATATATATATATATATATATATATATAAACACACACACACACACACAAATATATATATAAATATATATTTATTTATATATATATATATATATTTTCATATATATATATATAAGTCTATACATAATTTTATAAAATTTTAATACTAGGTAATTTTTGGTACATATTAAAATAAAAATTTATTAGATTTAAAATCACTCATAACATTAAAAAGAAATCGTGTGACACATGCGTAGATAAAATTGTTGTATGATAGTCATCAAATGGTATTATCCGTTATAGTTTCTTAACGACAGCTACTTCCTACAATTCTTCAAAATTTTATTCACGAATGCTACCCTGGTTTTTGTTGTTAAATTTTAAAAGGATTTTCAAATATACACCAAATTTAATAATATATTAAAATATTAGGACAATCTTTATTGGTGGGTCATTCAAAATGCGCTATAAAAAGTTTTAATTGTAAAATAAATCATTATTTGCTGCATTAAACTCTATTAAACTCGTAATAAAACATGTAGTAATGTTTATTTAAAACTTTTAATAAATATGTTATAATAAAACGCCTTAAATCTCTCAGCAATTTGATGGTAATTTATTAGAAGGTATGAAAGCAAATCTGTTATGATTTAATGAAATTTACTGCTGAAAAGTGTTTATGGATTTTCAAAATACAACCCATAAACAATAAATTGAAGAAGAGATAAAATATTATTTTTATTTCATCACTGCACAATACATACCGTTCAAGTTTTGTAGCGCTGCTATTGACTAAATTTATGTTTGACTACAAAAAAAATGTCTGATATATAGTTATTACCAACATTACAAATAAACCTCCTCAAATATTAGATGTTGAATTGTGTTTTTAGTTCCGCTTCTTTTGACACTAACAAAAAATCGCTTTGGATTCAGCTGAATAATGTCCCATACAATTCAAATGGGGCTAATATAATACTAAAGGAAACGAATGGAAGGGACATTTATGTCCATAATAGTGGTAATTTATATTGATATTTTTCGGCGCAAGTTGGGGAAACCCGTCTTACCCACTTACGGCTGAGTGAGTGATATGCTGCTTACAATTCCTTTAGATTATTATTCATTCGAAAAAAAACGAAAAGTTTTATTCATGTTCATTTGAACATTCGAGATAATCATTGAACAAATGACAAGCCGGTCCGAATATCGAGTCAAAAGTCTATTTATTTTATGCGAGTTTCGGTAAATGATTTTTGCCCTTATCAAGCTTGAAAACAAATTCCACTATGTAGATTGGTTTATTGTATTAAGTTTTTTAACTAAAATGTCATTGAAAATTGTTTAAAGTTAAAACATTTTTGTTGTGACTGTACTTGTATTTTTATGCTTATTTATAGTGTAATGTAAAAATTGTTTACAAACTTGATAAGGGCAACAAATCAGTTGCCTAAGCATCGCATTAAGTAAATAAACTTTTGACTCAATATTCAACCGGCTTGTCATTTGTTCAACGAGAAGTTTTATTGTTGGTCAAATTAAATGCTTCCAAGAGGAATAAATTTAAACTGCAAAGTCTCTGGAAATGTAGTTCATTCATAACAGTATAAGTTTAACAGACACATTTCTTAAATTATTAAAACTATTATCTTGAATTATTTGCTTCTTTACCATCAATTTTACCAATGGGCGCCTTCTTTTACCTGAATTAGGCAATCGTACTCTTTATTTGAAGCATTTCGCTACCTGTAAAAAGCAATAAAGCAAACGTTGCAAAAGACTCTATTTTTTAGTTTGCAAACTAGTTTTTAATTACAACTTGTAATAATTTTTTAGGTTAGGATGCTTTTGACTAGACTCAAGGTCAAACATTTCTTTACGATGTATGCAATTAATTATATCGGATAGATTACAGGAAACGGTTATTTTAATTAAATGACGTATTTTTGTATTGAAGAACTTTAAATGCTATTACCGACATAAAATATTTGCAGGTCACATAGGCTATAAAGAACCTAATGGCTCTTACATACTTACACCCAGACAAAGACACACAGAATATAACATATTCTGTCATGTTAATAAATATTTAATAAATTCAAAATCATTTACTAATAAAACATGAAATTATGACTTATATTTATTATTTTAAATTATTCAAACTAAAAAAAAGTTCTCTTATCTTTCGATTTTATTTAAAATGACCAAGTTTGTAGTCGATACCACTCTACTAAATAGAATTAAAGGCTCTTTGTTGGTTTCTTCATGATTAAGGTGGTCTAGAAACTGTAACATGAAACTTGAATAAATTACATGCCTTTTTTAAAACCGACTTATTTCATGTGATTTTAATTTTTTTAAACATTTCATAGTACTTGTGAGAAACATTTTTTAAAACTGATCAACGATTTTATTTAGTGTAAATTCATTGTTTACAGTTTTTATGGTTTAAAATTTTTAAATATAATTTTCTGAAAGTTGAATTAAATTTAATCAATATTATATATATAAATATTCTGTTTACATCAAGAAGAAAAATGATCTCGAAATTTAAATTGAGCATCACAGATAACGTTGGAAATAACAAGGGACAAATGCAAGGGATATTTGTGCCCGTAATGTTGGCAATTTACATTCATGTTTTTCCCGAGTAAAGGAGAACACTGTTTCCATTTCGGAAGAGAGCTGTATGATGGCGTAACATTTTGTATGTTAAACTGACATTTTGAAACATAAATTCCTCTCTGACTTTACAATGTTGATTAAAAGTACGTGTAGAACCATATTACGGACACTATTAATTGTTATGAGGTTGAAGAGTGTAATAAAACTATATAATATAATTAAAATATGCAAATAATGTTGTGTTTTTGAGAATAATGTCATTCGTAGATTTCATTATGGTTTCATTGGTTAATAAATTAAATAAGTAATTGCAATACTTATAACTGGAACAAATTTAAAGAAAAACAACTTGCTGATACAAAACCTTTTCAATCGTAGCACGCGATCTTCGTCAATGTATTACTGACGGAATAAAAAAGTAAAATAATTCCATTTATGTAAGCTTCAATGAACTAAACCCATAAAGGCTTTAGGAATAGCAGAAGCGTCTTATCAAATTTGCATATGTGCTAATTACCTTCTGTTATCTTTCTTCTCACACTATCTGTTAGGTTGCTCGCATTTTAAAATTACTTACATGAATAATTGAAATTATGAACTGTTAAGAGCTTTTTCGCCAGTTGGAAAAAATTAATTTCAGATTTACATTTACTACTCCTGTTTTTTTTTCATTCTGGTATCTTATAAACATATTTACAAAATACTGTATTAAATTTTGCTACTGGTTCTTAAAAGATTGGGAAATATCTAAAAAGCTTTGTAGTTGTAACAAGAACCCACCCCCTCTATGTCTGTTTATCCGCTTTACATGATAGAGGTTTACATATTTTAAATGTTATTATTATTTTTTTGTATGGTCAAGAAAGATGCCACACTATAATTGCGTGAGTTATATTGCCAAGACTAATGAGTTGAAACTCGAGGCAATTTTGCTCCAGTCTGTTCCCATTGCTGGCCACGCACCAAACACTTAATTGTGAAACAAAATACATTTATTATAATTTATTTAAAACAATTAAAAAGAAAATAAAAAAGTGCGTTCCTACATTTCTCACCTTAAATATTATTAATAATATTACTCAAAAATAAATTGTCATTGAATAAGAAATGTTTTCATATTCTACGATACTGCTTGAGAAACTTATGAAGCATTTCCAACCAATACACAAAATCTGAAATAAATAATTTATGATCTAATTTGTTACTCAACTTGGAAAAAAATTAATTTCCAAAATTTAAACAAAAGGTTTGTTGCAAATTACGAATTCCATATTCTTCATTTCAGGAAAAACTTTAAAAAATAGAATTTCAAGAGGATAGAATCATTGATATTTCAAGTTCCTGTGTTTCTTTGTTATAAAATAGACAAAACGTTATTAAAACCACTCGCTCTCTCTCTCTCTCTCTCTCACTTACACATACACACACTGTCTCTCTTTCTTTATCACTTTACAAATTCTACACAATTTATTTTCCCCTACAAATTTTACTTTCATACTTAACTCTTCTCTTTTATCTTAGACTTTACTACTATTAAATATAACATACAGCACCCAAGTGTTACGCAGTGCAGGCTTATGAATGTTTAAAGGAATCCTTGTTTCTAACTTCGAAAGTTTAGTGTATCTCCAAAACGATGACGTTCGTGGTATATTTTATAATGCTGGCTAAACTGCGATTTACCTGAGCTTTTAAACTGTAATATGTTCCTAAAATTACATTGATATTTTTGAAACAGAAGAGTTTCATTGCAGATATACTTATTCAAAAGGTATGGCATAAAAGGTATGGAAGCTTTTATTTTTCACCAAAAAACGCGAAGTAAATTTCTCTGATGATATTTTTCGGTTTTAGAGAAAAGTTTCCTTGTTGATAGATACCGCTAGAAATATTTTAAAAACATAATAATTTGAATATGACATTATAAAATATCCCAAATGTAGAATGTGTTCCATGATTGTACATTAGCTATTAGTAGTATTTATTATACCGTTAAAATTTTTTTAATTATTATAAATATTAAGTAGATTTTGAGAAATCAACTTTCTAGGATCAACACCAGTACGATGAATTCCTAGGAGTATTCGGCTACATATTGCCTTAACTCATCATTTTCGTTTAAAAGTTAAAATTATGAATAGTTAAAGAGAAAAATGTAGCTTAAATACGGAGAAGATAGTCACTCCGTTTCGCTTTCACGGGGTGAGCTCATTTTTTTTATTACTGCTTTCAGTAGGATAAGGGATTGAGCTCTCGGCTCACTATAGGAATAAATTCTTCCTATCGGGACCCGTATAAAGAATGGACTATTATTTCTACTAAAGTTTTCAGTCAACTTTTATCAGTTAATGCTTTATATTACTGTACTTGATAGTCTCCTGTACAGGCACATTGTCCCTATATATTGTTTAACATTTTATGCTCTTTAAACCGGGTTTAGGAATAAGCAATGCTGCGGAGATGAGTCATTACAAGAATTTTACCCTGTTATTAATAAAGTCTTTTCACTCGATAAAAATGAAAGTCATAGAGGTATTATACCGCATAAAAGATCTTTTCTCTTGAAAAAACTAGTTGAACAGTTTTACTGTTAACTACAATGTCGTATAGAGTCACAAATAAAATGAAACATATCTTTAAACACAATTTAACCAAAATAAGACAGTTCCCATTGTGATTTAGTGGGCGGTTTATCCTTGCTCAGTTCATCGTATCTTGCGTTATTTATAATAAAGGAACCATAATTTCCTGGTTGATGTTGAGTTTAGCTATATTTTAATAAAGAAGTTCTTATTTTCTTTTCAAGGGGTGTAAAGCAACAAGGCTCCTCTTCGTGCACTCTGGGTGATGGCAAGGCTTGCTAAACTACTAAAAAGTTCTTTTTCAACAGTTCAACGATGGCCTCGGCGTTCTTTTCTGGAACGCTGGCGGTCTGAATATTTCAAAATTTTGTGAATTTAAAAATTTATCATCTAATGTTGACACAGATGTTTATATTGTTGTTGAAGCTGGAGCGTTGACGGATTCAACTATGTGTCATAATATGACTCATTAAACAAACTCTATTTTACCAAGATCGAGACAATTGGCATCAGGTATCATGGCCGGAGTAAAAAATGAACTAGCTGCCAGCTATACTAAACTGCATGAAGTGACTGAAAATGGCAAACACTAGGCAATGCTCTTGGACATTTGGAAAAGTGTCCAACATTTTAAAGTTATAGGCGTGAACAACCCTCCTAACAATAAGCTTAGTACATTTCTATCAACTAACGAGTCAAGACATCATAATTAAATAGGGATTGGTGGTTTCCTTCGCTGGGGCTGTACTACTGCAAATGCTGCTGGCCGAGCAATTGAAGATCGGATGGATACGACAAGCTTAACTCGGCTCTAGTCTGACCATACTTTTCTATCCTTTTCCGGTCATAGAGCTACACCAGATCTGGTTTTGGTTCAGACAGGTCTGTCAAGCAGGTCCTCCATACACTTTAAGGATACTATGGAAAAATATGGATATCGAGCCCTCTTTATCACAGTAAATTCAATAAATGTTTCTGTTCCTAAAGCTCAACTACCGAGATGGCATTTCAAGAAAAGTTTAAAGCGGTTACTAACGAAATGGCCACACCTGACCTAATAACTGATAAACCAGATCTTTCCGCATCAGTCTTTGTAACAGGCATTATTAACGCTGCCAATAAGAGTATACCTAGAGATTTAGTTAGAAAATACAGGCCTTTCTGCTACAAAGGACTGAGCGCACTTAGAAGGGAGAGGAACCTAGCCAGAAAAAAACGGAAGCCACAAAGCAGTTCGCTGATTTCAGAGACTCAGTCAGTCCTTGCAGACTTTACAAGATTTATAATAGGCCTACAAGCGAAGAGGAACAGATATAGAGCTTATCTAGATTTCAGAAGACATAGTACTAAGCTACAAGATTACCTTTTTAGCTTGAATAATAATAGGAGACTCAATCCTGGGAACCAATGATTGTTAACGTAAAGCTTCTCACTAGCCCGAAAGAAATTGCTGACTATAATCTTATGTACAAACATTACGTATTTGTTAGTTCTCTAAAAACTAAAGACAGTGATCGAAGAGATATAAGAATAAGGAGGGCAGCCTAGTCCCAAAAGGGGCAACAATTTTTCTATGGCTGAACTGGATGCTGCATTTACCACCATAAGAAAATAAAAAAAACCTGCAGGGCCTGACAAAATCTTCCCAGAATTTATTAAAAACCTAGGAGACACATCAAAGGAAAGCTTCTTGAAACTCATTAACATACCTGGCATAAATGCTTGCCTCATCAATGGAAAAAGGCGGAGATCATCCCAATTTATAAAAAAGGAGAACCCAAAAATAAAAGTAGTAGCTATAGACACATACGACCCACAAGCGTTTGCTACAAAGTGGCAGAAAACATGGCGGAGATGAGATTAAAAACCTTCCTGGAGGAAAATGAAGCCATAAGCAAATGCCAAGCTGGTTTTTAGCAAACGACCTCTAAAAACCGACTTTGCCACGACTTTGAAAGGCTGAATTACTAAAATAAGCTTCACAATTGGAATAAAATAAGGCCAGAAAATTGAAATAGTTTAATTAGGCTAATTGGCGCTCCATCGAATAAGAAATACAACCTAAAAACGTGTTACGAAGTAAAATAGTTTGTTGTATATAAACATTTCAACTTACTGATATCCTATTGATAGTAAATTCTTCTTTATTAACCACTCATTAAACTGAAAATATTGTTCACGGCTGATCATAAACTTGTCTGGTTATTCTTAATAAGTATTGGTATTGTATTAAATGGTTAATTAGTTGTCATGTACGGTTTCAGATGGATCATTATTTCTAAGTTACAACCATTTTTAATGCTTTACATTATAATCTTACAATTACTGTCGTTGAAAACAGAAATAATAGTTATAAAACCTATCATATATATATATATATATATATATATATATATATATATATATATAGGCTATATGATATTATCAAAACAGTTGAGTAATCAAACTCATTCCCACGTCTGATGGAAGTCCTGATTGGTCGGCCCAAATGCTTGAAGGAGTGGGAGGCTGACCAGCGACTCCTTTAAGGAGCCTAACGGCCTTTTTCTTGTTATAGTCGAAAATTTCTGATGACGTGTGAGCACAATGTTTATAAAGGCTTTGTAAAGGTTTTATTTTTGAATTAAGGGTTTGTAATTGGTAAAATATAATTTAAAATGACTTTATAATAACAACAATGGGCTCTGTATTTGTTATTGCAGAGTTAAATTAATTTAATTTAAAAGTATCTTTCATAATATAATGAATCTAACTAAATATGAAATAAATTAAACATTTTTTACATCCTGAATTTTCTAATTTTCTTAAAATGTTTAGTATTTCTAGGTTAAAAATTCACAATTGTAGGGCTAAAGAAATTACAGTAGGTAATATTTATACAAAAATTCTGTACAAAAAAATATAATCATGGAAATTCAGAAAGAAAATAAATCCAAACGGCTTTACACAGCCTTCTCAATTTAATATCCGGTAAGTTTTGTTAGCTTTAACGGCACAAAGCATTGAGGCTCTCTGACTTACATCTGCTGGCTTCACTTTATCAATCAACAGGAATAATGCGTTACGTTAGAAAGGTTTTAACACAAACACCTATTCAGACACCCTGCAGAGAAAATGATTAAAAATATGGAACAATGAAGGCTGAAGAAAAGTAAAACTGACATTCAACTTTCTTATAATCACAAGAAATTCTTTCAAAATAAAAAGAGTTCAGCTCAAGCTACGTTATCTAATAATTTCGTTGCGGAATTAATACATTTTGTAATTACATTTCCTTGAAAATAAGATTTTTTCATTTATACATCTTTCTGTAATTTATTTACAGATATGAACAATTTTGACTCAATTCGTAACTCAAGAATCTATTAGTTTAAGGTTTTCCTGAAGCTCTTGTTCATTGTTCAGGTATATCAATGCAGCTGTTATTTTGCAACACCCGATTTCTTAAATTTTCTAATTTTGTTGCTGTTGATATCCCAATCGTCATGGTTCATATTTAAATTAGGTTTTAGCTTTACACTTCATACAGCCTGTTAGCTACTGGCCTTAGAAGCAACTCAGAAATGATTGTGTGAAACTATAATATTGTCAAGATTATAACAAATATATGATCTGAATAGGCTAGCTATTTGTGTAATTTAAAAATTGTATTTTTGGAATGTTTGAAATGTTTTTTGAAAAACAAATTTTTGATCCTTTTGTATAAAATCAAAAACGTTAGTCTTCGTAACTAAACAAATAATTCAATTTAACTGCCATCAACACATAATTATAAGCTTAACTTTGATTTGAAGAGCCAAAACTATATTGAAACTATTTGATAGAAAGTCTATCTATAGTAGATGTTTAAATATTTACTGGTTTAAAAATGTATCTAGTAAATACACCTGGTTATTAAAATGTGTCAGAAAAGCAAAAAAAAAAAAAATAAAATAAATAAATATTCACTAATAGATTTTAATGCAAAGGTACAATAATTGTATTAGGTAGAAGTGAAATTTAAATGATAAATGTTTATAGACTTAAAGACATAGAACTTGAAAGAATGGAAAAGTTGGTTTATATTTATTTTCAGATTGTAAGTAATTGTATTTGATAGATCGTTAATGGGTTGCACATGCCTTGAAGTAAGTAGTCAGGAATATTGTATCCTTGTGAACTAGATAGATATAATGATTCTAAAATAGAGTTGAAAGTCTTACAGTATAATACTGTTATAGAAATGTAAGTTTTATAATATTGTAAAGGGTAATAAAATAACTCAGAATGTGATCGAAACGTCTTAAAACAAATGAATAATTTAAAAGTAATGTATTGCTATTTGTTTAAACCTACTAATGACTAAAATAATTCCAAAATGATTCTGTATTTAGTAAAATCTATTCTGAAATTTATACCACGAACAATATTTATTATCTAAGTATGGATAACTACATAAATTAGGCAAAACTTATTTTTCCATTGGAGTAGGCCTAGTAAAATTTTTTAAAAAATAAACCATAAGAGCAGAATTAAAATAAGACGTTTAGAAATATTTTCAGAATTTAAATTATTTTTAATTAAATAGGAAAACCCTAGAAAGCCAAAAGTTACTAAGCACAAAGTTTTTGGATTTTTTTTTCAGGGAAGCAATAAAAACTAGAAAATACAGGTCGAAAATTCCGACAAAAACGTTAAAATGAACTACGTTCCAACAAAAGACCTTACCATTTCCCTACATTAAAAGAAAATGAAGAGGGAAATTTTGTGATCTCTCTGATTGGGTCGACGTCACACAAAGTGCAAAATCTAATTTCATGCGGATAAAGGACCGACTGAATCTCGTAGTGTTTTCGAAAGACTTTTTCTACAGTTGTCGTTACATAGAAGTTGCCTTTGTACAGAGTTTACAGTGATTGGAAACAGAAAAATCCTTTGCATGCTTTTTCATTTATTTCAGTTATGAAGAATGACCATACTAACTACTTATGCAAAAGATAGTAGGTACAAAATTCACACACACACACACACACACACACACACACACACACACACACACACACACACACACACACACACACACACACACACACACACACACACACACACACACACACACACACACACACACACACACACACACACACACACTCACACACACACACACACACACACACACACACACACACACACACACACACACACACACACACACACACACAACACACACACACACACACACACACACACACACAAACACACACACACACACACACACACACACACACACACACACACACACAACACACACACACACACACACACACACACACAAAAACACACACACACACACACACACACACACACACAAACACACACACACACACACACACACACACACACTACGTATACAAGTTATTTAAGTAGTTTCCTAATCTTAGGTATTTTTGTTGCCAAGTCATACTGCTTACTGTTTTGTTAGAAGGTAAATTTTGTGCAAGATGTATTACGGATTACTGTTTACAAAGATTCAGATTACATACAAGAGCAAAAAATATATCAGACTGAAAGTACAAAATATGAATATCCAAGTAAACGACTGCCCAATCAGAATTATTAGATAATAGTTTTTAGTTAATTAATTTGTTTTTAGTATCTTTAAAAAATATATATACAATTGCTGTTCATATAATACATATGTAAAAAAATCAATTAAAAAAAAATTAGAAAATAAAATTAGGGAAATGCTAGCTACGTGAGAGCACGGGTACGTCCATAAATTTTTCTTTTGAGAAAAGAGTAGTGAAGTTCATATTTTCCTATTCAATTATTATATCTCTACCTCACTCATGTAACTTTATTTTGGATCCTTGCACCAGTGATGTGCTGTGAAATTTAAGACACAATTTTGACAAATAATTTTCATCATATATCATTGGCTTTGTTATTGTGAGTAGTCGTTTTACTCATAGGCCTACATAAAAATATAGGTTATGTAATATTAAAACAGTCATCTATAATACTACACACTTGTTTGTAAATTATATTTAGGAGAAAGATTGCAATTAGCTCTAAGACATAGGCCTACATAAAAATATAGATTATGTAATATTAAAACAGTCATCTATAATACTACACACTTGTTTGTAAATTATATTTAGGAGAAAGATTGCAATTAGCTCTAAGACATAGGCCTACATAAAAATATAGGTTATGTAATATTAAAACAGTCATCTATAATACTACACACTTGTTTGTAAATTATATTTAGGAGAAAGATTGCAATTAGCTCTAAGACATAGGCCTACATAAAAATATAGATTATGTAATATTAAAACAGTCATCTATAATACTACACACTTGTTTGTAAATTATATTTAGGAGAAAGATTGCAATTAGCTCTAAGACATATCCACGCTGGTAAATTGCAGGAAGACATAAGTTTCTATTCAAACCTCCCGCGGTACCTGCCTTCTATTCCCTCTCGATGCTTCACGGACAACGCCTCTGTCCTATAATAAAAATAGTGACCTGCTTCATTAAATTGACTGATAATGAAGTTACTTGGGAACTATTCAGCCCGATAAAGGGGAAAGCTAGGGAAAACCCTATGAGATATTTAATATATTACTTTGCTCTTTGAATATTGTAGGTAATTGTAATAGCTATAGGTACATCATTTTATATGATATGTACTATAGGCCTATACTATAAGTATATCATATATATATTAAATGAAGGCACACGTGTAACCAGAATTATAGACAGAAACACCTGATAACTAGAAACACAGATGAAACTATACATTTATGATGTATTTTACACAGTTAAAGAAAGACAGTTTATTTCATCCTGATCTACAGAACGGTTGGAAGTATTTCATTGAATCTTGGGGTTCCGCAAGCCAACCGTTTATTGGTTATATTAGCTTCGGCAGAAATATACTGTGTTTGTTATTCATGGACCTTTTATTTACTAGCTATGAAATGTTTCCAGAGAATCACAAACGACTAAAAAATGCATTAAAACATAAAATTTTGTTTTTAATAATTTTTGTTAAAAAAATGTTTTTGGAACATAAAATTATAATTATAGTCATAAAGATAAAGAGATTTCAATAAAACTGAAAAACAGTTTTGCAGAGACAATGGAAGGTTAGATCTATACGGTGAGGCAAGGTTAAAATGCATCAATGGTAACAGTGACGCACATGTTTAGCTATCACAGAAACAAAAACTGCACCGTAAAGATAAAAATTTATCTATGAAGAAAACTTCGGCTAAATTAAATAAGATAAGTATGACAGGTAATTAATAATTTTAATAACTAAGATAACTGCTGCAAAAGCCAAACCAGTTTGAAAATAGTTTTCCCAAATTACAATTTTAAAATAGATAAATCACTTAAAATGTCGTTTTAAGTCAGTTTATTGTAAACAATTTACTTTGTAGAAAGTAAAACTTACGTTTTTAACGTAAATTCATTTGAATTTTTAAAACCATATTAATAATTGATCTTGAATAACTATTTCATATTTAAAAATACCACTACATATAAACACTAAAAATTAATGAATATAAAATAAATTGAACTTTTGAGGAAAAAACTACCACCTTTAGAGAATTTAAATTAAAAAAATGTAACTATATACCTTTAGGAAAAGTGAAATATTTCTTCTAGAAAACCCCCTCTATTTCTGCGATTCGATACCGCGACCAGTACAATGCTAGACATAGTTTCCGATTATCTCGTCCATCGGTTCTCTACCCCAGAAAGGCCCTGAGATTGAATAAGGTGTAACGCGTCCATATGGATCTATTTGGAAAGCGGACATTCTGCGAGAAATGGAGCCAGGAAGCAGAAAATGGGCTGGCGTGACCATTAACGTTCGGAAACGAGGTATTTTTCCGAGGGATTCCCAAATGCTTTCTCTAGCTGCTAGTATTTACCCAAATGTGGTTAGCGACATTATTCCTAATTTAATATGAGACCTTGCCGTAGATACACTAGCTAATGTGAGAGAGTGGTCTCTCAAGACTAACGGGCGGCTTAAGCCAGTCTAGGACCGAGCCCCTATTCTAAGGATCCGGCCCAAACCATAGGGTCTTGTTGGAGTATCGTCTAGAACAGGGTTGTACATTTGGTGGTCCTCCGGGTTCTGTGCGGGCCGTCCTTAATAAGAAATAGTTACTAGATAAAATTATACAAAATTTTATCAGTGTATCAGTCAGGTAAAGCCATCAACCAGTCTCAAAATGCACCCGTTGTATATAATCTTAAAATCATTTACCTCCGAGCAGTAATTTTAATTCCATACCCCTCGGTAAATACCCCTGGAAATAGATTTTTCGGACCTTGATGGCACATAGGTGTAGCTGCAATTTGGGATAAGAATTGGGTTTCAGCCTCCTCTAAATCTGCAAGTTGAATAGGTCTAGTCTGGAATCAGAACGGACTAGGAGCTAATCCAGGCCTTGTAGTAAGACATAAGGGTTCTTACAGAATTGTACCACGGATAGTGACACCAAGCCTTCTCCGTCTCAGACTTGATGCTAGTCACCCGGTCAGACGTTACGAGTATGAGGTTGAGTTAATTCGTGAGGGGATGGGTTCAGTTGATTTTCTCCGACATTAGCACCTAACTTTGTGTTCCTTTGGCGAAGACGTTAAAGGTGAGAGTATAGATACAGTCTTCATTTTCACCATCACCTACCCACATTCTTCTTAAACTTTTCTCACATTGACGGCTGGGGAAGAGTTCACCAGGACGTCCTACTTTGTTATTCTTACAATATCCATGTGTAACTACCGAAGATAGAATGTCTGTTCATTACAACAGAGATTTCTTGCCTAGTAGAAGAAGAATAATTTAAATTAGAAAGCCTAAATGGTTTTTCATTTGCACTGCATTCACTCAATTGAAAAAGTATATTTTCTAAAACAACGAATTGACAGAATTACAAAAAAAACCTAGTGATGGATTTAAAATCTATCATCGTACAACAACTAGACAAACTGAAGAGCATATAAAAGCAGTAGCAATAAAACAGTATTTTTATTTCAGATTTGCTCCTTCTTACCAATTTTACTTAAACGTATTTTTTAATAAAACCTAATAATACAATTTATCCTTCACGCAGCACAACTTTATCCTTCACGCAGCACAACCTTATCCTTCACGCAGCACAACTTTATCCTTCACGCAGCACAACCTTATCCTTCACGCAGCACAACCTTATCCTTCACGCAGCACAACTTTATCCTTCACGCAGCACAATCTTATCCTTCACGCAGCACAACCTTATCCTTCACGCAGCACAACTTTATCCTTCACGCAGCACAGAAGTAAATCTTACTTGAATTGATAACTAGTATTAGAGAGTATAAGATTTACAGACATTTACAGAAACATTTAAACTTTATGTCATTATAATATAATCACAGATTAGCTACACCTCCCGACTGCCGACAACAAACGTTTCTCACAGTACAGCCACCTGCAAAATGCTATCCTCCCTTGATACGGCCACACCGGATTTAAAACTCATGAATAATTTCTGTGTGTTTAAGAGGTCCAAATTCTGTTTTGTGAGAATTTTAAACTTAGTTTCCTCTTTCGGTTGGCAGTCGATTAATTATTTACTTGTTTAGTAACGGATTATTGAGATTTAAGGATCCTTGCGTTTCATATCCTCCCCAATATATCTCCTGCAGAGGAAACCTCCAGTATTTATGTACTTAATAGCGATATATCTGAAGTAATACGATTTGAAAAATTTTACTGTTATTCATAAATATATTACTTATTACACTTTTGATATTACTTGCGACCAGACTTTTTGTTAACTAAAAGTTGTGGAATTTTTAAGTTACACTTGGAGGAAACGTTTTCATTTTACGACTTCTTCAGCCTCGTATTTTTGCCGCTAGAAATGCTGCATTTGTGCTTCTTCGGTACCATTTTTTTGAAAGTTAAAAGTGATGTGATCGAAGAGTATGTGTGATCTGTGCCGTGTTTGTTCATTTCAGATTCCATTTTTATGTGTGTTGCTATGTCTATATATTTCATACTGTTCTAGTGTGTTTAATCTATGGCCTTGTTGCATGTGTGGGCGATGCTCATGTCATTTTCCATACTTTTGCATGAGTGTTTAGTGTCCATGAGGTGTTTTGCGAAGGTGGATTCAATAGTAGTGTGCAGTGTGCTTTTGTGTTCTTTAGCAAAAGTGTAATAAGAATTAACAACAAATCTTCATCAGTGTCTTCTGGTTGGAGATGTCGGGTCAAACGGTGACGGTTTTAAAGGTAGGTTTTCGATAGTATCAAAGAGTATGTGTGATTTGTATTGTGTTTGTTCGTTTAATATGTTTGTACTTTGTGTTTTTGTGTGTCTGTAAATTTCATATTGTTCTAGTGTGTTGAGAAGTGGTCCTTTTTTGTTGATGTGTAGGATTTATAGGTTATAGTAAATGTCTGTGTCATTGTGTCCTGTATGTTTTATGTGATTGTAAAATGTTAAGTTGGTGTTCTGTTTGTGTTCCTCGACTCTTTGTTTAAAGCTGCGACCTGCTTGCCCAATGTAGAATTTGTTACGTTCGTGGCAGTTCAGTTTGTATACGCCTGGTGCTTGTAGTTTATCTTTGTTGTTGGTATTGTGTTGTATTTTGTATTGTAACTTGTTATTAGTTTTGTATGCTATTTTGTATCCTATTTTTTGAAATTTGCGGGCTATTTTGTTTCTTGTTTTGTTTATTTATGGTAATGTGATGCATTTGTTTTCCCTGACTGTAGTGTAAATTTTAAGTGTTTGTTTTTGTATTTTGTACAATAGTTTGCCTATTATTGGGGGTGTTTTATCCATTTGTGTATGCTAAATATTGAATTGTGTCTAGTTCTGGCCATTGGGACTTCTTTAGGTCTATGGAGCATGGATCTGAAGGCAGCGTGTTTGTGTTGGATAGGGTGGTTTGAGGTGTTGTGGATAAGTGTGTCTGTTGTTATGGGTTCCCTGTAAATGTTGAAGCTGTGTTTTTGTGTGTGGCTTTTTGTTATGGTTAGGTCGAGGAAGTTTAGGGATCGGTTGGTTTCAATTTCTGAAGTGAAGAGGAGTTTTGGGTGTATTTTATAAGTGTAGATGAGTTTTTCGCATTGTCGGCTATTGCCTCTGTATAGTGTTATGATATCATCGACATATCTGTACCAGTAAATGAGTTTGTGTGCGTGTGTATTGTTTGTGAGTATCTTGGTGTTTTCTTTGTATTGTAGAGATATTTCGCTTAGGACACTACTGATAGGACTTCCCATGGGTAGGCCATCTAGTTGTGAATAGAAGTTTGAGTTGTGGGTGAAATAGTTTTGTTTGGTGATGATTTGGAGGATGTTTATGGTTTCGGTAACGTGGGTTTTAGGTATGTTGTTCTGTATTAGTTGGGTTTCTAAGATGTTGAGCGTTTCGGGTATGGGTATGTTGGTGTACATATTTGTTATGTCAAGTGACAGTAGTGTTGAATTATGTGGTATGTGTATGTCTTTTATTTTATTTATGAGGTTTGTTCTGTTTTTTATGTGTGTTTCTATGTTTAAGTTTATGGATTGTCTGATTATTTTGTCCATGTATTTTGCTAATTTTTGTGCAGGGGCATTCTGGTAGTTGATGAGGGTTCGGATGGGGACATTGAGTTTGTGAATTTTTTTGGGGGGGGGGGGGCGCGGAGGGTAGGTGCTTTAGGGTGGATTTGTTTTAGGTGGGATTTTTTGTTTTTGTTAATAATGTATTTAGATGCATTAATTAGTTGTTTGATGGTTCTGTGATATTTCTCTTTTGGGTCTGTACATAGTTGTACTATTTTATTATTTATGTAATCATTGATTTTGTCATTTAGGCTGTTTGTATTATTAATTACTGTGGTGTTACCTTTGTCTGCTGTAGTGAGTGTGGTGTTGTTTAGTTGGGCGTTTCTTATGTTTGGCTATTACAACGTCTAATGACACTTTTAGAAACAAAATTGTCTTTTTAATTTAGGCCGATAGAGTCGGTAAGTCTCAATACTTTATGACTTCTACACTCCAAAAAGCCATCGACACAATACTTGTTGTACGAGTTGTTCGTTTTAACTAACTCATATAGTTCAAATTCTATCATCGCATCAGAACCTGGAATAAGTTTTTCTTTTAGCCATGCTATCAATATTGACTTTCTGCTGTTTGAGTAACATCCGCTAATTTAATATGATAAGGAGCGTTATCTAACACGAAAACTGATTCTTTTGGAAGACTTTCGGTTGACTGGTTTTCAATTCATTTCTAATAGTTTTACTATTTATTAGGAATATACTGTGGTTGAACTTAATAATAAATACACAAAAACCTCTTAACCACAAATTTTTTATTTTATTTTACCTTTATGTACATTTCAGTTACCAAGTAACCATCCTCAGAGGGAAACAGTCTTTGTATGTTATCCCTGTGAGGATGGTTACTTGGTAACTAAAATGTACATAAGGGTAAAATTAAGAAAGTTTGTGGTAAAGAGGTTTTTGTGTATTTATTATTTAATAGTTTTCAGCATTCATGTCTTCTGATAGTCTCCTGATTTTTGGCCTGCTCTAAAGACCAAAATGGCATTTCCCACGCCTTCTGTTTCACTGCCAGCTTGGTCTTAATCCCTTTGAAATATTGTTTTTGTAGTCGTTAATAGATTCATCAGTCCATGCTAAATTCGCGGTATGCGTTGAATGAATATACGACTTATCTGAAAATATTATAGGCCTGTTTCCGCTCTAAACTTTCAAATTTTATTTAAATAGCATACTCTTTTAAAGTGTATGTCATGTTTTTCGATCATAATCTTCCTTTTATTTTCAGTTTTTTTCCAATAAATCCCATGGATCTTAAAATTTGGCGTGCATAGTTTCATGAGTGAAATTAAATTCCTATTCCGAATATTCAAGCTTTAAAACTTTTAGCACACTCTTGAATGTTGCGAGCGTGTGATGAATCTTATGAAAATTAAGAACTATTTTTTGTAGAGTACATTTTTGAAAATCATCGATGAATAATTTATTAATTTTTCTTGAACGAGTTTTACCTAGTGTACTAAATGTTTCGTTTTCTCCTAGTCAATAATTTATTTAATGTATGAACAGATATTCCACAAAGGTTTGCCACGCGGTTCCCAATTATCGAACAAGACATGTTGACGCATTATGGAGATATGTTTTTAAATATTTTCATAATAATGCATTTGGTTTGTCTTCTGAGCTCCATTCCTTTGCTGAACCGATTTGTTGTCTTCGGTTGTGGGATATTTTGTATTGAAAAATACTGTTTTGGTCGATGCACTAAAGCCTGTCGGACCAACTAAAACGATAACGAAATTATTTGGTCTGTTGTGCATTCCAGCGAGTCAGCTGTCAAATACCCCTCCTCTGCCATACTAGTAGCACTACTATTTCTCCCTACCATCAGGACTCTACCAAATCCGTTCACTGTGCACACGCTAACATAACTTTACATGGAATGGTGTCCTTGCACTGTTCTATTGTGGAACGGACCAGGTCCCATCCATAATTTATGTCACACAGCTTGACAAGTACACCTATCCGCTTGAGCGCACACAGCAGTAACATCTCATAAATGCTAGAATCTTCTAGAAGTAAGCGGATAGAAATGATTTGACGCGTTAGGTTATAAATGTTTTGTTAAGAGAAATAGGAAAGTGTTGTTTACAGTGTAAAAGCTTTAGTGAATGAGTGGCAGTGGCAGTCCATGCCAATTGTAAATAGACTATAAGTGAATTTAGTAACTATTCTTGTACCTAGTTACAAGGGTTTTGGACTCTTTTTTACATGTTAAGTGTGTAAATAACAGCATCTATAAAGTGTGAATTTTTAAATAGTAATTTATTTTAAAATTCACTTATAATTTATTGAACCCTGTAAGAATGTAACAGTTTTTCTTTATATCTTATTTACTATTATATATTATTTGCAAACTGAGGTAAACATACTTCCTTTAAGTGGAATGTGGAATTTTGGACTAGGAAAAAATTAAGACAAGTCAATAATAGTAGCTTCCAGGCAATAAGTTGTTCGAACCTTGGGCACGTAGTAGGGATTGGGCGTCTTCACATCTTATTTCTGACCAAATTATGATTTCTCATGATGCTTGTTGATGAGTAAAGACCGTTTACAAAACATAAATTCTAGGTTATGCATTGACATTGGGCGAATAATAACAATATATATATATTTGGTTAAATATTTATTTCAATATCAATCACTAGATTTCATGTGTAATTTGTAATATATTCATTTCTATCCATTATACATACACTGGAGATTTCAGACAATAGTAATAGTTGACGATACGGTAACAAGAATATCCGTCGCAGCAAGGTAATCCCATATTACACTAAAACAGAAAACATATTTAATCAGTTAGTTCTAAGTATGTCTAATGAATAGCTTTATCTAATAATCGTGGCACACGCATGTTGATAAGGTGATCTAAAGCTAAAATGAAAACAAACTTTATAAAGAAGTTAATGTAGAAGGAGTACTTTTGTAGATGTAGATTTCACCATTAGAGTTCAATGGAAGAAACAAATGTACTTCCATGTTTTTTTACCTCATTATTTAAAATTATGATGTTTTTAATTAATTGATAGACATTGTTAGTCTATCACTATTGTTATCCAATTTGCGTGCCATAAATTTATAATAAAATAAAATAAAAATATTGACCTAATAAATATTCATAAAATTTAGAAGGTATCCATAAAAAAATGTATAAATCCTAATCACGGGAATATAAAATGGAGATTGAGTTGAAATTATATGTTATTGCTACAATAATGTTTTCAGTATTTAAATTTAATAATTTTAATTTAGGTTTTTGTTGGGTAAATATTTCTAAGTATCGTCACACACTAAGTGATAAATGGTGTTACAGTCCTTTAAATAGGTCTATTATGCACTCGGAACGGTTTTTGTAACGCAGTACTAGTAGCAGCTCAATTATAAAGTTAGTTACACATGTGTCAATAAGGTGGGCAAAGTGGCCTTCTGTTGTACAGTGCTGGACACTATCGGAAGGATGTCAACTACATCATATGACAGTGGAGATTAGTCTGGGAACATATTGTTCAGATCGGGTTTACTTGGAAAAAGTCATTAAGTTTTTTTGTGGTTTAGTCCCTGCTGATCTCAAGCACGCGATTTAAAAATTTGGATACAGTTATTATTATATCATATTTTCATAATTTATGAAGTCATATTTCAAAACACACTTACAAATTGATATCTTTGAATTAGACTTGAGTTTAATAGTTTGGCCCCTACAATCCAATATATGTAATGGCGTCAAGGAGGGCAAAGCGGCCACGGATGACCACTTTGCCGTCCTTAGAGGCGACTTTGCCCGACAGACAAGTAACAGAGTACTAGGTGTCTTGTCTTATTAGTGAAGTTTTCCTAAATGTAGCAGTTCATGCTATTGCCGTTAAAGGTATCCGAAAGTGTGGGATCGTTACAATTAGTAGGAATGTCTTCAGTAATTTGAATTTTGCAGTGGCATTGCCATTAAAAATTTTTTTATTGGGAACTAGTGAAGGCACATCTCCTACTGCAATTTCCTTCAATAGCTTACATCTCAGCTAATAATTTTCCCCTGAATCATCAAACAAGTCGCAGATCAGCAATTCCAAAGGTTACACAGTCCATTGCTGTGAGATCAGTAGGTTTTCGTGTTCCATCTTCAACCAAATCTCCGCTCGTTGGGTCAGGAGATCCGAAGACTTCATTTGCTTTTCTACCTAAATTATCAAACAACCCGGAAGCCAGTTCATTTACACTAAGCCCTAGACACATAATACCAGTTCTAAAAACTTGTGTCAGCAAACGTCTAATTAAACGAAAAAATGGGATAACAGCGGTTTTAACATCAAGTCCCTATAAGACAGACCTAATAACTGTGAAAATAGAAAAGGAAGAAATGGAAAGGGCAAAGCAATTGCGAACTAATTTAAATAACCAAAAAATTGTAAAGAGTTATAAAGATATATGAAAAGGATGTAGCTAGGATCTTGTTCAAGAATTCCGATGATAAAGATGACAGTGATTTCGATTGTAATTTTTATGATGATTGAAGTCAAAACACAATGAAGGTCGGATACGTAGCTCAAGCTGTTTACAGTGGGAACATGAAGAATGCGTTAGTTGTGAAATACTGGACAATGACTTCGTGATATTTGTAACAAGTTAGAACAACAAACTAAGAACAAATATCATAAATAGCTTTAGTATAAGTGCTTATAAATTAAAAATGAATGTTCCACTACTGGCTTTGCTCAAACAATGTATACAAATGTTAAATTTGAATATTTTTGCCTAATATAATATTTTAAAGTTATTATTTTGTTTAATTGGCCACTTTGCCAGCCCTAGAAGGGAAACGTGGCCACTTTGCCAGCCCTAGAAGGAAAACGTGGCCACTTTGCCAGCCCTAGCAGGGCAACGTGGCCACTTTGTAGATGCGAGGAATATCAGTTATACATCTCAAACGTAACTAATGGCATTTATATTTTTGGTGTGTGAGGGGAGCATATTGAACTTATTATTACCACAGATAAACCTGAATTTAAACAATTTTTGTGCTTTACAGTAACAGTTCTTCCTTAGAGTGGCCACTTTGTAGATGCAAGGAATATCAGTTATACATCTCAAACGTAACTAATGGCATTTATATTTTTGGTGTGTGAGTGGAGCATATTGAACTTATTATTACCACAGATAAACCTGAATTTAAACAATTTTTGTGCTTTACAGTAACAGTTCTTCCTTAGAGTGGCCACTTTGTAGATGCAAGGAATATCAGTTATACATCTCAAACGTAACTAATGGCATTTATATTTTTGGTGTGTGAGGGGAGCATATTGAACTTATTATTACCACAGATAAACCTGAATTTAAACAATTTTTGTGCTTTACAGTAACAGTTCTTCCTTAGAGTGGCCACTTTGTAGATGCAAGGAATATCAGTTATACATCTCAAACGTAACTAATGGCATTTATATTTTTGGTGTGTGAGGGGAGCATATTGAACTTATTATTACCACAGATAAACCTGAATTTAAACAATTTTTGTGCTTTACAGTAACAGTTCTTCCTTAGAGTGGCCACTTTGTAGATGCAAGGAATATCAGTTATACATCTCAAACGTAACTAATGGCATTTATATTTTTGGTGTGTGAGGGGAGCATATTGAACTTATTATTACCACAGATAAACCTGAATTTAAACAATTTTTGTGCTTTACAGTAACAGTTCTTCCTTAGAGTGGCCACTTTGCCCACCCTTCCCCTAACGCATTGAGAATATACACCATCTACTATTTTCAGTTTGAAAAGTATTTTTAAAGTGATGTTTTGTGGCTTACACTAAACTCAATATTTAAGATTGATTGAACATTATTTTGAGAATTAAATTTTTTTCCATCACCAAATCTTTTTTGTGAACTGGAAGAAATCTTTTTATCGTATTTTGATTTTGCAAGAATAGTAGATTGAGAGGAGAATAGATAATAATTTTAGTAGAAACAAAAATAAACGTAATACAGTATCCTGAATGAGATTTGCAGGAGTTATAGCTGCGATCAGCGTAGGATCATAACAAACGTATTACAACTCCGACGATCTCTCCCGGGCTTTCCAATCTTTCAAGAATTATAACTACTAGCTATTTTAAATTTAATGTGCAGAGCAATTTGTATAAACTATATTTACTCTCTGTTTACTCTCAGTAACGAGATAACTGACATAGACACAAACGTGCGTGAATATTATGAGGAACAATATTTACTAAAACATTACGAATATATAATATAATAAGAAAATATATAATCTTGATACAAATTTATTTATTTAAACGTACCACAATTACTATAATACTAGACAAAATTAGCAGATAAGAATTATTTAAAGTTGAGTGAAGTGCTCTTTGAATTTTAGTAGGTATTGATATTGTTTGGAGATGGTTTTTTGTAACTCTGAAATAATCACTTCTATTACAAATAATTATTTTATAATACAATTTATCTAGAATAGAAAGAAGTGAAAGATCATTTTCAAGGAATTTATTTAAAAGCAATATTATAAATCAAAAGCTTTTGAGTACTAGAACACGTTTACTTACACGGCCCGTAGTACACCAATATACTGTGTGCTTTATCTCTCCTTCAACGTCCAGATAGAACGCAACTGAAAGCAATAGAATTGCAATTAAATATTTCATTATGGTTTCGTAGCAGGTAAAGGTTTAACTATGAACTCTCTTTAAAAACTCTTTTTAAAACGAATCAAATAATAAATTAAAAGATGTGATGTGTATTTTTTAAAGTAAAATCCTTGAAAGGGATTGAATAATGTCACTGATAAAGCGACAAAGTTTTTTTGAAAGAGATAAGTAATGGGTGAAGAAACGTTGCCGCAGTCACAGAGTGTAATACACACAGATATATTACCTGTATGATTATACTTTAAACAACTTCAACAACTCGGTAAATTCTACTTCTATACTTTGCATGGGTCGTGACACATGTGACTGCCCTGTGACCAAAGAATGCGTTGTACGTTAATTTCAGAATATCAATATCCCCTAATTAGCCTTCATACTAGCACTTTCCCTTTATTAACTATCTATTAAAAAAAAAAATATTGAATCTTTTTTGAGTACTTATGAATGTGACAAGGACATCAGAGATCAAATTTAGTGTTTAGTTACTAGCGATAAAATTGTCTAATAGTAAAATCCATATTAGTTATGTTGACAGAGTTTTTGCTGGGGAAGTGAATAAGATTAGACAATTCTTATGAGATAAAAAAAATGATGTGTTTCTTGAGGACAAGGTAATGTTACGGTAGCGTTGAATTATACTAAGTACGTTAACGACGTGGAAACTATATTGTCTGATGAGTTTACTTACGAATTATTAGGTAAGAATCCCTTTTTTGACTTACAATCTGGCTTTCACAGGCTTATGAGAAAATGGAATATTGTTTTTTTAAAATAATAGATTCCATCTACATTCAATCACTCAAACTAATACTACTTTCCCTAAATTTTGTGGATTACCTTAACTTCATACATTTAATTTTCCATTACTTCCGGTGGTTTCCTATGTTAATTCACTAATATATTTTCTTGCGAAAGTTATAGTTAAAATTCATAATTCTGTTCCTAAGCCTAATTCATATATGAGAAATAGCTTGGACTTTTTTAGTGACATTAGAGATTTGAGAATTTTGAGATTCAGTCAGTTTTATTCCCATTAATTAACTTTAACCCTTTCTCATTAATTAATTTTAATTGCGTATTATTTATTAATTTTAATTAATTCTCATTAATTAACTTTAACTCTTTCTCATTTAATAATTTTACTTGATTATCATTTAATAATTTTAAATATTTAACGTTGGTCTAAAATACTAAAAAAAAGAAACCTTTTCTGTTGAATCATCTGTCTTATTTGACTTCTTTTGCATAAAACTCATAAAAAAAATTCTTACCACCTGTTTACATTTTATTCATTTATCGCTAATTTTTTATATTTTAAAAGCCTTTAATTTCTAACATTTACTCAATTACTTTCTTTCCAAAACAATTTATAACTTTTTTTTTTTAATTCAATTTACTAACAATTAAATTCTATTTCATATTTATAAACTTGTTTGGAGGACTCCTCCATTTTGTGGTGGGAATTTCCCCCACTAACCATTACCCACTCTAGTTCATGAATTAAACAAAGCCATTGTTTGAAATTCTTTACCTTCGAAAAGAAATTTTATTTAAAATTGAATTATTTAAAATGTCAACTTTCCCCAAAAATTGTTCTATATAGAATTTTTAATTAAATGAAAACGAGAGAAGTTAACCTGACCTTAATCGCAGGGTCACTCCTAAATCCTGGTAGATTTTTCTCTTTTCTCCCTCGAGATAGTTTGTTTCTGGGGTGGCCATCTTGTTATGCGAGTGTCACCGATCTTGATTCTTGGCGTCCCTGTTGCGAATTCCTTTGTCTACCCTTCCAGTACGTCCCTTCTGCGTTGACGTAGTGGAAATTTATAAAATTTTGCTCTTCCTCAGTTTAGATGTTTTACTAATGTAGGTAGGGATTTGGTATTGGGGCCTATTGAAAGTAGATATTTTCTAATTAGTAAATTCTATGATGTTCCTCTTGTTAATATACATGAAACTATAGAACTCTTATGGTATACACCTTTTTTCAATTCAATAATAAGTATTATATGCAAAAGTATGGTACTCCGATGTTGTCTCCTACTACCCTATGTCGCATTGTCGGCTATTGCCTCTGTATAGTGTTATGATATCATCGACATATCTGTACCAGTAAATGAGTTTGAGTGCGTGTGTATTGTTTGTGAGTATCTTGGTGTTTTCTGTGTATTGTAGAGATATTTCGCTTAGGACACTACTGATAGGACTTCCCATGGGTAGGCCATCTAGTTGTGAATAGAAGTTTGAGTTGTGTGTGAAATAGCTTTGTTTGGTGATGATTTGGAGGATGTTTATGGATTCGGTAACGTGGGTTTTAGGTATGTTGTTCTGTATTAGTTGGGTTTCTAGGATGTTGAGCGTTTCGGGTATGGGTATGTTGGTGTACATATCTGTTATCTCGAGTGATAGTAGTGCTGAATTGTGTGGTATGCTTATGTCTTTTATTTTATTTATGAGGTTTTTCTGTTTTTTATGTGTGTTTCTATGTTTAAGTTTATGGATTGTCTAATTATTTTGTCCATATATTTTGCTAATTTATGTGCATTGGCATTCTGGTAGTTGATGAGGGTTTGTGAATTTTGGGGAGGGCGCGGAGGGTAGGTGCTTTAGGGTTGATTTGTTTTAGGTAGGATTTTTTGTTTTTGTTAATAATGTATTTAGATGCATTAATTAGTTGTTTGATGGTTCTGTGATATTTCTCTGTTAGATCTGTATATAGTTGTACTATTTTATTATTTATGTAATCATTGATTTTGTCATTTAGGCTATTTGTATTAATAATTACTGTGGTGTTGCCTTTGTCTGCTGTGGTGAGTGTGATGTTGTTTAGTTGGACTTTTTTTATGTTTGGCTATTGTAATGGTTATCTCTACTCAACGACGTTTAATGACATTTTTAGAAACAAAATTGTCTTTTTAATTTAGGCCGATAAAGTCGGTAAGTCTCAATACTTTATGACTTCTAAATTCCAAAAAGCCATCGACACAATACTTGTTGTACGAGTTGTTCGTTTTAACTAACTCATATAGTTCAAATTTTAACATCGCTTCAGAACCTGGAATACGTTTTTCTTTTAGCCATGCTATCAATATTGAATTTCTGCTGTTTGAGTAACATCTGCTAATTTATTATGATAAGGAGCGTTATCTAACACGAAAACTGATTTTTTTGGAAGACTTTCGGTTGACTGGTTTTCAATTCATTTCTAATAGTTTTAATATTTATTACTAATATACTGTGGTTGAATTTAATAATAAATACACAAAAACCTCTTAACCACAAAATTTCCTTATTTTACCTATATGTACATTTCAGTTACCAAGTAACCATCCTCAGAGGGAAAACAGTCTTTGTATGTTATCCCTCTGAGGATGGTTACTTGGTAACTAAAATGTACATAAGGGTAAAATAAAGAAAGTTTGTGGTTAAGAGGTTTTTGTGTATTTATTATTTAGTAGTTTTCAGCATTCATGTCTTCTGATAGTCTCCTGATTTTTGGCCTGCTCTAAAGACCAAAATGGCATTTCTCACACCTTCTGTTTCACTGCCAGCGTGGACTTAATCCCTTTGGAATATTGTTTTTGTAGTCGTTAATAGATTCATCAGTCCATGCTAAATTTGTGGTATGCGTCGAATGAATATACGACTTATCTGAAAATATTATAGGCCTGTTTCCGCTCTAAACTTTCAAATTTTATTTAAATAGCATACTCTTTTAAAGTGTATGTCATGTTTTTCGATCATAATCTTCCTTTTATTTTCAGTTTTTTTCCAATAAATCCCATGGATCTTAAAATTTGGCGTGCATAGTTTCATGAGTGAAATTAAATTCCTATTCCGAATATTCAAGCTTTAAAACTTTTAGCACACTCTTAAATGTTGCGAGCGTGTGATGAATCTTATGAAAATTAAGAACTATTTTTTGTAGATTACATTTTTGAAAATCATCGATGTATAATTTATTAATTTTTCTTGAACGAGTTTTACCTAGTGTACTAAATGTTTCGTTTTCTCCTAGTCAATAATTTATTTAATGTATGAACAGATATTCCACAAAGGTTTGCCACGCGGTTCCCAATTATCGAACAAGACATGTTGACGCATTATGAAGATATGTTTTTAAGTATTTTCATAATAATGCATTTGGTTTGTCTTCTGAGCTCCATTCCTTTGCTGAACAGATTTGTTGTCTTCGGTTGTGGGATATTTTGTATTGAAAAATACTGTTTTGGTCGATGCACTAAAGCCTGTCGGACCAACTAAAACGATAACGAAATTATTTTGTCTGTTGTGCATTCCAGCGAGTCAGCTGTCAAATACCCCTCCTCTGCCATACTAGTAGCACTACTATATCTCCCTACCATCAGGACTCTACCAAATCCGTTCACTGTGCACACGCTAACATAACTTTACATGGAATGGTGTCCTTGCACTGTTCTATTGTGGAACGGACCAGGTTCCATCCATAATATATGTCACACAGCTTGACAAGTACACCTATCCGCTTGAGCGCACACAACAGTAACATCTCATAAATGCTAGAATCTTCTAGAAGTAAGCGGATAGAAATGATTTGACGCGTTAGGTTATAAATGTTTTGTTAAGAGAAATAGGAAAGTGTTGTTTACAGTGTAAAAGCTATAGTGAATGAGTGACAGTGGCAGTCCATGCCAATTGTAAATAGACTGTAAGTGAATTTAGTAACTATTCTTGTACCTAGTCACAAGGGTTATGGACTCTTTTTTACATGTTAAGTGTGTAAATAACAGCATCTATAAAGTGTGAAATTTTAAATAGTAATTTATTTTAAAATTCACTTATAATTTATTGAACCCTGTAAGAATGTAACAGTTTTTCTTTATATCTTATTTACTATTATATATTATTTGCAAACTGAGGTAAACATACTTCCTTTAAGTGGAATGTGGAATTTCGGACTAGGAAAAAATTAAGACAAGTCAATAATACTCCAGGCAATAAGTTGTTCGAACTTTGGACAGAAAGTGGGGTTTGGGCGTCTTCACATATTTTTTCTGATTAAATTTAGTTATGATGCTTGTTCATGAGTAAAGAAGACTCTTTTACAAAACATAAATTTTAGGTTCTGTATTGAAATAGGGTGAATAATTACATTTCATATATGCATACAATTTTTTTATTTATTTCAATTTTAATCAATGCTTGTGTATTTTATAATATTTTCACATATTATTTCTGACCAAATTACGATTTCTCATGATGCTTGTTGATGAGTAAAGACCGTTTACAAAACATAAATTTTAGGTTATGCATTGACATTGGGCGAATAATAACAATATATATATATTTGGTTAAATATTTATTTCAATATCAATCACTAGATTTCATGTGTAATTTGTAATATATTCATTTCTATCCATTATACATACACTGGAGATTTCAGACAATAGTAATTGTTGACGATACGGTAACAAGAATATCCGTCGCAGCAAGGTAATCCCATATTACACTAAAACAGAAAACGTCATATTTATTCAGTTAGTTCTAAGTATGTCTAATGAATAGCTTTATCTAATAATCGTGGCACACGCATGTTGATAAGGTGATCTAAAGCTAAAATGAAAACAAACTCCGTACAGAAGTTAATGTAGAAGGAGTACTTTCGTAGATGTAGATTTCACCATTACAGTTCAATGGAAGAAACAAATGTACTTCCATGTTTTTTTACCTCATTATTTAAAATTATGATGTTTTTAATTAATTGATAGACATTGTTAGTCTATCACTATTGTTATCCAATTTGCGTGCCATAAATTTATAATAAAATAAAATAAAAATATTGACCTAATAAATATTCATAAAATTTAGAAGGTATCCATAAAAAGTGTATAAATCCTAATCACGGGAATATAAAATGGAGATTGAGTTGAAATTATATGTTATTGCTACAATAATGTTTTCAGTATTTAAATTTAATAATTTTAATTGAGGTTTTTGTTGGGTAAATATTTCTAAGTATCGTCGCACACTAAGTGATAAATGGTGTTACAGTCCTTTAAATAGGTCTATTATGCACTCGAACGGTTTTTGTAACGCAGTACTAGTAACGGCTCAATTATAAAGTTAGTTACACATGTGTCAATAAGGTGGGCAAAGTTGCCTTCTGTTGTACAGTGCTGGACACTATCGGAAGGATGTCAACTACCTCATATGACAGTGGAGATTAGTCTGGGAACATATTGTTCAGATCGGGTTTACTTGGAAAAAGTCATTAAGTTTTTTTGTGGTTTAGTCCCTGCTGATCTCAAGCACGCGATTTAAAACTTTGGATACAGTTATTATTATATCATATTTTCATAATTTATAAAATCATATTTCAAAACACACTTACAAATTGATATGTTTGAATTAGACTTAAGTTTAATAGTTTGGCCCCTACAATCCAATATATGTAATGGCGTCAAGGAAGGCAAAACGGCTACGCATGGCTACTTTGCCCTCCTTAGAGGCGACTTTGCCCGACAGACAAGTAACCCAGTACCAGGTGTCTTGTCTTTTTAGTGAGTTCTTCCTAAATGTAGCAGTTCCTACTATTGCCGTTAAAAGTATCCGAAAGTGTGGGATCGTTCCACTTAGTAGGAATGTCTTCAGTAATTTGATATTTGCAGTGGCATTGCCATTAAAAATTTGTTTTATTGGGAACTAGTGAAGGCACATCTCCTACGGCAATTTCCTTCAATAGCTTACACCTCAGCTCATAATTTTTCCCTGAATCATCAAAAAAGTCGCAGATCAGCAATTCCAAAGGTTACACAGTCCATTGCTGTGAGATCAGTAGGTTTTCATGTTCCATCTTCCACCAAATCTCCGCTCGTTGGGTCAGGAGATCCGAAGACTTCATTTGCTTTTCTACCTAAATTATCAAACAACCCGAAAGCCAGTTCATTTATAGTAAGTCCTAGACACATAATACCAGTTCTAAAAGCTTGTGTCAGCAAAAGTCTAAATAAACGAAAAATTGGGATGACAGCGGTTTTAACATCAAGTCCCTATAAGACAGACCTAATAACTGTGAAAATAGAAAACGAAAGGGCGAAGCAATTGCGAACTAATTTAAATAACCAAAAAATTGTAAAGAGTTATAAAGATATATGAAAAGGATGTAGCTAGGATCTTGTTCAAGAATTCCGATGATAAAGATGACAGTGATTTCGATTGTAATTTTTATGATGATTGTTTCTCTAAGTCAAAACACAATGAAGGTTGGATACGTAGCTCAAGCTGTTTACAGTGGGCACATGAAGAATGCGTTAGTTGTGAAATACAGGACAATGACTTCGTGATAATTGTAACAAATTAGGCCTACAAACTAAGAACAAATATCATAAATAGCTTTAGTATAAGTGCTTATAAATTAAAAATGAATGTTCCACTACTGGTTTTGCTCAAACAATGTATAAAAATGTTAAATTTGAATATTATTGACTAATATAATATTTTAAAGTTAATATTTTGTTTAATTGGCCACTTTGCCAGCCCTAGAAGGGAAACGTGGCCACTTTGCCAGCCCTAGAAGGGAAACGTGGCCACTTTGCCAGCCCTAGAAGGGAAACGTGGCCACTTTGCCAGCCCTAGAAGGGAAACGTGGCCACTTTGCCAGCCCTAGAAGGGAAACGTGGCCACTTTGCCAGCCCTAGAAGGGAAACGTGGCCACTTTGCCAGCCCTAGAAGGGAAACGTGGCCACTTTGCCAGCCCTAGAAGGGAAACGTGGCCACTTTGCCAGCCCTAGAAGGGAAACGTGGCCACTTTGCCAGCCCTAGAAGGGAAACGTGGCCACTTTGCCAGCCCTAGAAGGGAAACGTGGCCACTTTGCCAGCCCTAGAAGGGAAACGTGGCCACTTTGCCAGCCCTAGAAGGGAAACGTGGCCACTTTGTAGATGCGAGGAATATCAGTTATACATCTCAAACGTAACTAATTTCATTTATATTTTTGGTGTGTGAGGGGAACATATTGAACTTATTATTACCACAGATAAACCTGAATTTAAACAATTTTTGTGCTTTATAGTAACAGTTCTTCCTTAGAATGGCCACTTTGCCAGCCCTAGAAGGGAAACGTGGCCACTTTGCCAGCCCTAGAAGGGAAACGTGGCCACTTTGTAGATGCAAGGAATATCAGTTATACATCTCAAACGTAACTAATGGCATTTATATTTTTGGTGTGTGAGGGGAACATATTGAACTTATTATTACCACAGATAAACCTGAATTTAAATAATTTTTGTGCTTTATAGTAACAGTTCTTCCTTAGAGTGGCCGCTTTGCCCACCCTTCTCCAAACTTATTGAGAATATACACCATCTTACTACTTTCAGTTTGAAAAGTATTTTTAAAGTGATGTTGTGTGGCTTACATTAAACTCAATATTTAAGATTGATTGAACATTATTTTGAGAATTAAATTTTTTTCAATCACGAAGTCTTTTTTGTGAACTGGAAGAAATCTTTTTATCGTATTTTGATTTTACGAGAATAGTAGATTGAGAGGAGAATAGATAATACTTTTAGTAGAAACAAAAATAAACGTAATACAGTCCTGAATGAGATTTGCAGGAATTATAGCTTCGAGCAACGTATGATATCTAAATTATTTATCATAAAAGTATTGCAACTCTTCGCGAGACAATCTCTCTCGGGCTTTCCAATCTTTCAAGAAATATAACTACTAGCGATTTTAAATTTAATGTGCAGAGCAATTTGTATAAACTATATTTACTCTCAGTAACGAGATAACTGACATAGACACAAACGTGCGTGAATATTATGAGGAACAATATTTACTAAAACATTACGAATATACAACATAATAAGAAACATTATAATCTTGATACAAATTTATTTATTTAAACGCACCACAATTACTATAATACTAGACAAAATTAGCAGATAAGAATTATTTAAAGTTGAGTGAAGTGCTCTTTGAATTTTAGTAGTTATTGATATTGTTGGAAGATGGTTTTTTGTAACTCTGAAATAATCACTTCTATTACAAATAATTATTTTATAATACAATTTATCTAGAATGGAAAGAAGTGAAAGATCCTTTTCAAGGAATTTATTTAAAAGCAATATTATAAATCAAAAGCTTTTGAGTATTAGAACACGTTTACTTACACGGCCCGTAGTACACCGATATACTGCGTGCTTTATCTGTCCTTCAACGTCCAGATAGAACGCAACTGAAAGCAATAGAATTGCAATTAAATATTTCATTATGGTTTCGTGGCAGTTAGAGGTTTAACTATGAAATCTCTTTAAAAATGCTTTTTAAAACGAATCAAATAATAAATTAAAAGATGTGATGTGTATTTTTTAAAGTAAAATCCTTGAAAGGGATTGAATAATGTCACTGATAAAGCGACAAAGTTTTTTTGAAAGAGATAAGTAATGGTTGAAGAAACGTTGTCGCAGTCACACTGTGTAATACACAGAGATATATTACCTGTATGATTATACTTTAAACAACTTCAACAAACAACCCACTAAATTCTACTTCTATACTTTGCATGCATCGTTCCACATGTGACCGCCCTGTGACCATAGAATGCGTTGTACGTTAATTTCAGAATATCAATATCCCCTAATTAGCCTTCATACTAGCACTTTCCCTTTATTAACTATCTATTTAAAAAAAAAAAATATTGAATCTTTTTTGAGTACTTATGAATGTGACAAGAACATCAGAGATCAAATTTAGTGTTTAGTTACTAGCGATAAAATTGTCTAATAGTAAAATCCATATTAGTTATGTTGACAGAGTTGCTGGGTAAATGAATAAGGTTAGACAATTCTTATGAGATAAAAAAAATGATGTGTTTCTTGAGGACAAGGTAATGTTACGGTAGCGTTGAGTTATACTAAGTACGTTAACGACGTGGACACTTTATTGTCTGATGAGTTTACATACGAATTATTAGATAAGAATCCCCTTTTTGACTTACAATCTGGCTTTCACATACTTATGAGAAAATGGAATATTGTTTTTTTTTTTAAATAATAGATTCCATCTACATTCAACCACTCAAACTAATACTAATTTACCTTAACTTCATACATTTAATATTCCATTACTTCCGGTGGTTTCCTATGTTAATTCACTAACCTATTTTCTTGCGAAAATTATAGTTAAAATTCTTAATTGTGTTCCTAAGCCTAAATCATATATTAGAAATAGCTTGGATTTTTTTAGTGACATTAGAGATTTGAGAATTTCTAATTCAGTCAGTTTTATTCCCATTAATTAATTTTAACCCTTTCTCGTTAATTAATTTTAATTGCTTATTATTTATTAATTTTAATTAATTCTCATTAATTAACTTTAACTCTTTCTCATTTAATAATTTTACTTGATTATCATTTAATAATTTTAAATATTTAACGTTGGTCTAAAATACTAAAAAAAAGAAACCTTCATGACAGTGAAAGTGTTGTGTACAGTAGATGGAATTCCGCACTCGGTAGTTTGTTCCTAAGTTCGTAGGAGTTTATTTTTTTAATAAAATGAGCCTTCAAAAAAAGCGAAGCGTGGAATCATTTCACCAGTATGGTATACCTGCCTGTTATTGGCACATACAGAGCTGTCTCAGAATCCCTTCTCAAGGTTACTAAAGCCACCGGTAAAATTCACTGATCCAAGCTTGGCGCTATTACTAAAATCACGGATCAGTTAAAGTCACTGGATCGACCATCTTTTCTGAAGGATGAAACAGGTTAGATGTATGTTTTTAATGAGTATAATGAAAGATTGAATTAAAAAACATCATTTAGAGGTGGATAAAATATTATGTTTTGGGATTTTACAGTTATTAAGGACAATAGAAATATTATTACAGATTGGGACCATAAACTTACGTTTTATATCAGTTTTAAAAATTTTAATTCTCACAATCTTCGATTTCAAAAGGTGGGGATGTTATGTTCTTTAGGCAATTAAGTCCTGGCCTTGTCTCATCCTTCTTTTTATGAGAAAAATATTTAATAAACAAACACTTATTTATTACATAATGGTTATCCGTTGGAATTTCTTAATTTTAATATAAGAAGCGGGTTTATTTCAAACTAGGCTTATTCCTTATAAATATAGTAATAGTAACAATAATCCTGGGGATTTGACTAGTAAATGCTGCAGGGATAATAATTTATTATACTTCTTGAAAAAGATATTTAAGAGAAAATTGTTAATAAAGTAAGACGATTTAAATCATTAAAACGGTTCCTATAATTTCGGATAATTTAAGTAATCTTATCACATAAAGTATAAAAAGTACTGATAGATTACATGTGAGTAATGTAGTAAATAAAACTAACTGGAGTGTGATGCCTCTTATGGAGAGTAAGAGAAAGGTTGGTGGTCGTCTACGTGAATATGGGAATAATAGTAAGAAAAATACACACCCTTTCTCTAGGGTTTTCTTTGAACATAGCAAAAGGTTTTGGGCATAAATTTGATTTTGAACATTTAATTCTATTGGATAATTAGTCCACCTGCAGGTAGAGGACCTACACTCAACTTGTCAATAATAACTTACAAAGGAATGGTATAAATATTAAAAATGATTTTGTTAAGGTATTTAGTACGCGTAAGAAATTATTGTATAAATTAAAACCATCCAAGAATTAGTTAGTGTTATTTTTTATGGTTGATTCTTTTTTTGTTGTTTTATTTTAATTTTTTTGTGTGTTTTGTATATAAGTTTTGTTGTTCTTTCAGTCTTGTTACTTTTTAAAATTGTTTTATAGATAAATTTATAAATCTAACTACTTAGGTGGGTTATTTTATTAAGAAGTTGTCTAAAATTTAATTGAGTTTTTTTAAAGTTTTAAATTATTGTAGTGAGTGTACTTGTACTTTATATGCGTATTTATAAGCAATATAATAGTTTTTTCAGATTTGAAAAGGGCAACGAATTAATTGTTGAAACGCTGCTCTAATTAAATAAATTTTTTTGAGCCGATATTCAGCCGGTTTGTTATTTAGTAAGCAGTTACATCAGAATCCATTCCTTAAATAATGATGTTGGAACCAGATGACTCGAAAGAAGAAAGGTAAAAGAAAAGTATCCTTGGTAATTTGATTGGATTTTGTAAGGACAGGTTTATATTCAAAGTGATGAAAACGATTCTAGGCAATTTTAATTGCAGGACTTAATCTTTATCTTTGGCCATATATTATAGACCAGGGATGTAATTATATCTTTATTACGTTTTCAAGACATATTCTCATGAATAAAATAAATTTCCAGACCAAACTTTCGATAGCAGCTTCCCGTACATAAGGTACCTAAAAAATTCAATTTTCCAAAACGTTCTCATTATAGATTTTTAACTTTAAATTCAATCGATACTTTTTATCAACTGCAATGTAGGCTACAAGTTGTTGTTATTAACAATGAAAAAGATATTATAAATAGGCACATTATTGTTGGTAAATATTATACATTGCGTTTTATTGGGGCTAGGAAAATTTATCATGAAAGAATATGACTTAATTTTTGCTAATTTATCAATAGCTCGCTTAATACACCTCGTACGCTAAATATAGATGTACGGCTTATGTAACTACTTAAAAACTAAAACAATAAATATTTAAAGGGCCAAGAAACTCTCGGTTTTACATATTCCCAAAAATCTTTTAAATATTTTCTACCATGTAAGAATTAGTCAGTTTGTAAAATTATAACTCCATTTTTTAATGTCTATTGATCCCTATAAAATATATCTGAAAATAATTGACTAATGTGTTTCACTCTTTATAATACATTCTCTTATTTTTCTCTCATTGTAATGACCACAGTTGAGAGATCTGTTACTGAGAATGCTCACTTATCAAGTAGGCCTAAATAGAAAGATAAGGAACACAATTTAGAAAAAAACAAACAAAAGGTACTTACATTTTAAACAGAATAATAATTGAAACTCAACGTAATCACTGAGGGTAAGTAATATTGATTAATAAATATACTGTGAATACAAAAGAAAAGAAGCTACCGTGTGACACTATTAAATATTCAAGCTAACTGATTGTTCTTCGATGAGATGTAACTGTTGCGTTCACACGTATTGTGATGGGTGGGAGGAGATCACATTATCAGGCTGTCAGAGTTCTAGGAATATATGACCTTCGCAAATTCCCATAATGCGTTAAGCTATTGCTGGAAAGGTTTGTCTTCTACAATTGCTGCAAAGTCCACGGTTCACGAAATTACACCCCGGACATTGCGAGCGATTGACGATCGACGAAAATTGACCTCTGAATTGACTAGTTGACCACCTCTGTTATAGACAATAAAGTCTTTGTAAAGGAAACGAAACACATTTTTTGAGATGTTAGTCTCCTGATCTTCTGTGGATATCTCAGGAACTGATTCTGAACATCCAAAGTTTCCATTGAAGCACCTTCCCCCTCCTGGATGAAAGTCAGAGCAGAGCGCTGACCAAATAAGACAATAGTATATAAATAAATAATTTCATATTTGCTTCAAAACAAATAACTTTATTTCTATTCAATTAAGCTTCCAGATTCTTAGGATCAGAAAAGATTGACACGCAAGTATTGGTTTTTTCCAAACAATAGAATCTTGGGCAGCAACCTCGTCCAACGTTACACTAAAACAGAAAAAAAGCTGTAAGTTAAGATTTAAACACTCTTCAATCCCAACTATAAAGGTTTCTATGAAAACATTTAACAATTTAAAACCTATAAACACATACCAAAGTAAAATAGACCGATAACTCTTTGTTTTATTTGGAGGAGAGACAACTAATTTGGTTAATAAGATGACTTTTGTCGCAGTACCTTTGCTATAACAGACCCCCCCCCATCGTGCAGTAACTAAACAATCAGTCTCTAAAGGGTTGTATACAAAATATGAACAGATGTTTGTTCAACGAAACCCGAATAAGATTTATCGCGTACAGATTTCTCTGTAACCCAAAGCATCCTTGAAATATTTATTATATAGCTTCATGCTGTCTACTTTGTATGAGTAGAAGCCCTCAAAGTTTTTTGTTACGAATTTTACAATTATACAAATTAATGTTTAACAATTATATATTATGTTATGAATAAAAAAAAATATTTTAGGATAAATTTGACTGACACTATGAATTTGTATGGGGTTCATAACCAGCATGAATGTGGAAGAAATATTTCACACTTTTATTACGATTTCAACACTCATGTTTTAAAGAGTATTTTTAATTGAATAATCATTAAAAAAAATAACACTATATAAATTTAGTGGGTTAGGAAAACATTTTCAATTCGCAAACTCCCCTCTAAGAATCCCCGCCTTTTCTTTCCTTTCATAATTATCAGAAGTTAAAACTTTAATAGTTTTTGCTGAAAATAAACTAGTTTTTATACAATAAAACAATCAATTTTCTCTTTGGTTGCATATTACGCTTAAATATAATCTATAGTTCAGGTTTTAATAGAAACTAATTTATGAATATTGAATTTTGTAATCTGAATCGTTTTCACTTGTTTTCAGCAACTTATTACAGAGAAAGGACTTGAGAAGGTGAAGTTAGTGTTATAGACAAACATTATATATAACACCTAAGCGATATGTATAAACCACAACACTAGATGAATCACTATAACTGCCTACTTTCTATACTACGCAATTTTACATTTAATATGCTATTATTATGCATTGTAATGCTACGTTATTTTAAATTCGTTTTTCGATAACTAATTTTCTGTTAAAAATTCCAGACTTGCTGGAGTGTATTACTCGATGAAAACTGTTTCAGAAACATAAACAGAGAAAGTTGTTTAAATCAAACACTTACTTGAAACATGGAACAGAAGTACTTCGATATTTGTGCTTCGGTCTCCGGGTGGAACATTGCTATGAGCAGTAAGACAAACATCAAATAAAAATGCTTCATTTCTTGGCAAAGTGTATTCTTAAGGATGTATCTACACATTCAGTCTGTGTACTGAGGAAATGAATTTATACACAGATATTGTGTGTATTATATCTTAAATCCTTGAAGGTGTTTACGTAAGGGTACAGATGTAACGATTACGTTCGAGTAATGTGTGCAAAAAGCTTCAGTGACACACGCTTTTTAATACATTTATTGCATAATTATATATTTTCTCTCTCTGATAATAGCTTTAACAACTTCATCATAATAAAATTATAAATTCTGCTTTATAATTTACGTATGGTCTTTCCACCTTCATTGCCCGAATGCGTTAAATCCTCAATAAGGTCACCATCTAACCTCCATTTTTATGCCAGCCAATCTTTCAGGCCTATCGCCCTGAACCGACAACTTTATTATTCTTCTTCTTTCTGCGTATTACGGTCCGTAGCCAATGTTGAAAATATTAGCACCAGACTAGTCTCAAATGTTACAAGAATATTTTACAGAAACATGTCATTTGATACTACTACTGTTCTAAACACAAACAATAGAGTTATTTATAAAAATTTATGATATAACAGCGCTATATGAGTTTTTATTGCACCCTACTAAATGCAGAACCACTTAATTTTAGTTTATTTACGGTTTACGTTTTGTTGTTTTTGTAACTTAACGTTCATTTATAATTTAATTGATTGGTATACGTGGTAATATATTGGTTATATATAGTAAGTTAATTTGGAATGTTTTTGGTTTATTCATTTAGGACTCATTTATACTGGCGACAATATTTTAAAACTACACAATAAATGCAGTTAATTATAAAATCCATAAACAAAAACGTTATTTATTAAAATTTATAACATAAATACTTGAAGATGTTTATAATAAAGATATATAATATATTTACATAAACTCACTAGTTTACATAACTTGAAACAGCTGATGACTTATGTGATCTAAAGGCTACAGCTGTACTATTCAGGGAATTTTAAACAGCTGATCGCTTACATTTATCGCTCACAAAAAAATTCAAGTAGGCCTAAAGGCTTATTAAACTGAAATTTTTGTAACAGAACAGGAAATTATTGCGGTATCCTACGGACTTTTCCTGCGCACCCCTTACCATCATCCCTTTTCTACTATCATAAGGCCAACCTATCTCCTTTCTGCTCTTACCTTATAATGTTAAACCACTCCTTCAGGATAGTAATGGCTTATTCCTTGAAATAGAACTCTTGTCCGGTACCTGTAACTCAAGGATTAAATCTCTCAAGAGAACCAACTCCTGAATTTATAACAAAAACCAATTAGCCACCTATAAGCTTTTTAGGCTTTTATCGGGGCTATGGATTCTTTGAGAAACGCTTCATACTTAGATACTATAATTGGATACTTAGTGAAACTTACTATATATGAAATAAAACTCAATGCTAATTGGAAAATAACAATTATTTATTTTCCTAACCATAAACATAAACCTATCTAACCATAACAAAAAGCCACACACAAAAACACAGCTTAAACATTTACAGGAAACCCATAACAACAGACACACTTATCCACAACACCTCAAACCACCCTATCCAACACAAACACGCTGCCTTCAGATCCATGCTCCATAGACTTAAAGAAGTCCCAATGACCACCGAAAGCATAAACAAAGAACTAGATACAATTAAATATTTAACATACACAAATGGATACAACACCACACTAAAAGACAAACTATGGTACAAAATACAAAAAAAAAACATTAAAATTAACACTACATACAGAGAAAACAAATACATCACATTATCAAACATAAACAAAACTACAAACAAAATAGCCCGCAAATTTAAAAAAATAGGATACAAAATAGCTACAAAACTAATAAAAATTTACAATATAAAATAAATATACTCGCTGTATATTCAAATCGTTCAGCCTTCCAAATAATCTGTAGGGAGAAAAGCTACAATAAAATTTTCGTTTATACTTAAAAAAAAATAAATTGTTAAATTTATTTAAGTTACATTTTTAAGTCTAACAAGATTAATTAAAATACAAAAAATTCACATTTCTTACAAATTACAAGTCAACGTTGGGACAAGTGTAATATAGTTCTTACATCTACTGATTTGATTATCTCGAAACATATCAAGAAATTAAATTTTGAGCATACTTTGGCAAACACTTGAACTTACTTGCTTTGTTTACACATTAAAAACATTACAGGGCTGTACTCTTTCAACATAGTCGAATTTTGAAGAATATATAACAAACAAAACAAAGCTACTTATTAAAATTTACCAAATAATTTTCCCTTTTTTTAATAAATATTGAAACGTAGTTTATTAAGTTTCAATCAAGCCTCTGATATAGAAAAATTATTAACGATTGCAGCCCATGACGATCTTTCATCTGACATAGCTGACGAAAAACAGACTAGAAGTTTAAGGTTAACAGTACCGCCACTCTCATATATTAAAAACAGAGGCTTTCAGTGGTTGGCAATATTTATCACGGATTTTTCCTAATGCTGTCTTATAACATTTTTAGAAACAAATATTTCTTATAAATCAGGCCAGTTTTAGGTAAATTAGCTAAAATAAAACAAATATTTATGCAACATGCTGAATTATAACCAAACATAAATTAGAATGTTACATTAAAATACCCAGATATAACATTATTTGTAGATATTTGAAAACTGACTGCAGTAACAGGATATGGTGACATTTTTTTCTGGATACTGTGGAGGAAAACGAAACACAAAAGAGGAATAAACAAATAAAAGGAGCGACAAGAACGGCGCCTTGTCCTGTAGGAGGACATAGGAATAGAGAATATTGAATCTTAAGTAAGTGAGGACAGTTCAAGAGACTGACCGTCTATAGAGGTTTTCGATTCTTTCGAGATGTGAAACGGAACTGGTGGTTGCAAGTTTTCACGTTAACTCCAAACCCTATTAGATGTCCCATCATTCTTGTTTCTGAGACAAGACCTTTATACAACACCTTTACCCTTTAGCTATAGTGCTGCAAGCTATACGATACCTTACTGCACCCTTAATAATAAACTTTAAAAAGATAATTTTATTATTACAATGAGACAAAACTTATGTGTACAAAATAGTTGTCAAACAAATCACACAGTCTAAAATTTAAATTAAAAAAATTATATATTTTAAAAATTGAATTTTTTATAATTTTTAGAGAATTAAATTAAAAATAACAGGGTTTAAGCACATTTACCTATAGAACAACAGGTAAAAAGTTCATTCTATTAACGTTTGTAGTTTCTGAGAAAATGGGACAAACATAAGTGCCAAATAACATGTTGTGTTCAGGGACGTACATCCCCATTAAACTTGTTATTATTCTCTTGAGTTCTGTAGTTTATTACGTTTAATGAATCTTAATTAATCCTTTTTAACATTAGTTTATGACTCCGAACTTTAAATTTTGTAAATTTGTAAAACCTTACTGAGAAGATACTGATGAAGATATAATTTAAAAATTTAATCTTGATTCTGTGTTGCATTTATTCATACCTCACCTATCACAATACCTCATGGGATTTCTAGAAAAGGCTACTTGCAATTAGTGATGCTTTTTCTAAATTTATGTAAATACTAATCGTTTTTAAAAAGTTTTTTTTTAATTTTGAAAGTTCCTTTTATTATTAAACTTTTTTCAGTTAAAAATTAGGTATAACTGCAATAAGTTGCCAAAATGTTTTGTAAAATAGTGTTTGAGAAACATCAACACAAAACAATAATTTAACAATATCCGAAGACGTATTAAGACTAGAATGAAATATTTCATTTCGCTTTGCGGTTGGTAGTATCTTAAGTGATATGACTCTGAGAGTTTAAGAACTATTCTGTCTTCCATCCAGACATACTGAATATTTTTTAAGATAAATCCTTGAATGTGTTTAAACAATCGCACTGATATGGTGACTACGTATTTTCTAACGTATGCAAAAACACTATAATAAAAGTTGCAAGCAGTAACATTGTTTATTACATAGACATATATTAGCTGCCTGATTAGATTTTCACGACATCAACAAAATAACCTTATAAATTATATTTTTATATTTGTGAGAATGGATCTTTCCACTTGTAGCCTTTAAGTTCTGTATTAATAAAATGGTATTGCAGTTAATATTATCCATGATAACTTTAATCTATAGTATAATGTACCACGGTGGCAGTTTACCTGTTACTATTAAATTGTTTCAGATATTTTGTAGTTTTTCATATTTTTATGGATATACTAAGATTTAAAAACGCATTAAAGCCAGTTAGAAGTTAAATTTATATTGCTGTATTATAATTCTATCATAGGTTTTATCTGTATTACAGTTAGTAGGCCTATAAATAAGTACAAAAGCGAGATTAAAATACAATATAATATTATAGCAATAAATAGTTTTCAATATTGAATGAAATTGTAAATTGTTTATTATTTGAATATTGTTCTTGCTTTGTAGTCTTGGGATTATGGTTTATTGTAATATTGGCACAGTGAACATTATTGGCAAGTTTTACCTCTGTATTCCAGCCCTTTCCACATTCCTTAGAAGTGGCATTAAGGAGTTGCTTTCTTCCTCAACCAAAACAACCAAAAAATAATAAAGTCGTTCCGGAGAAAAGATATCTAAGTTTCAAACAATTTCTAATTATTATTTTGTTTATATAAAAATATAATACTAATGCCCAGGATTTAATATTTAGGAAGAAGAAAAGATGGTTTTCCACCATCTGTAACAAAATATATCTATTTATGGTGACAAGCCTTGAAAATTTCATATATCAAAAATACGATATGTTTTTCTAATTGCGGATACGCACAGACAATAAAAGGGGGAAGTCTTATTTTCATCCGTTTAAATCTGTTTTCGAGTTAGCCAATTAATGACTGTATAACTCTAGCCTCCATTATGTTCTTACCCAGGCATACCAGTTTTGATATTCTCCAAATAACTTGTATTTTATTGGTAGCCTACATTAACAAAGCATACTTAAAATAATATCATCAACAGACTTTGTTAGACAGACATATTTAGAAAAGGTTAGATTAGTCCCACGCTAAGCGCCTTAATATGTTTATTAATAATTTTGTTACTATTAATATGTTTGATTTTTTAAAAACTTCGATAATAGTTTTTAATTGCACACTATTTGCTTTGTGTGGAAATGTGAATTCCTCCTGCCAGTATGTTTGGAGTCAGCTCCCTCATTCCATTCGTCGAGTGCAAGCATAAGGTATTAGACCATAGGTCAAGCACACGTGGAATACATTTTCATTTTTGTAGGCCAAAAGTAGAACTTAAGGTAAAGTTATTTGGTCGAAGTTGTTTAAAATCTAATCAGCCAGCTAATATATCTCAATGCTATAAACATTGTTTGTGCCTGAAAAGTTTATTGCACAGTGTTTTTGCATGCATTACGTACCTCGCTATATCAGCGAGGTCATTAAAAACATTCAAGGATTATACTATAAATATGCAAATCGTATTTGTGGTGCGTATTATTTCGTTTTCAGGTTTACAGAGTGCATAGTTATACTGCTAAGGATATTACCTTCAACAATACGAAATGAGATATTTAATTGTAATGCTATTAGTATTAGCTGAGTTCTGCATGCAAATTGAAGGATACGATGTTGACAACTTTCGGTGCTCTAAATATAATGTAAGTAGAACGTGTATTAATATTTGTAAGGTTTCTTTTTTGAATTGATATTTCTCAAACTTTGAAATACTTAATAATATTATTATTTAGTTTTATTATGTAACAATGTTACACAGTCAAGAGTTAACCAGAAAAGTTAAAATTTTAAAATAGAGTTTCATGAGTGGTACGTTCAATAAAAGGCACTTATTTAGTTTTGAAAACAACAAAAATTAAAATTTTATTGAGCAGAGTTCACATACAAAGAAATACATTTAAAGACATTCATACAATTGTTACTCTCATTTTAAAACATTTAACCTATTAAAATATTTAATAGTCATTAATCTTTAGACGTAGTGGTGTATATATATATATATATATATATATATATATATATATATATATATATATAAATATCGCAATATGTTTTCTTGTGTATTAATAAAGAACAAAAGTCAAAATACAAATAAAAGAATATACAAGAAATACAAGAATTGTTTAATATTCCTGATGATGTTGGTACTGTTAGCCAACGAAAAGCTTTGAATTGTAAATTCAAATATAATTCTTGTATTTGTATTTTGACTTTTGTTCTTTATATATATATATATATATATATATATGAGATATCCACAACAAGATTGCTTCATTAATTAAATGCATTACAAATCGATTTTAAATAAAGATATTGATTCTACATGGGTGTAGAAAATTCCAATTATTTACATTAATTAGGCTACATTCGGTTTAAATTTCGAAACTTGCAATATATTACCGGGTCTTGGTTGATTTAAAAAATTATATAATGTAATTTTGACAGTAAACATTGTATTAATAGTAAATCACTTAGCAGATAACTTATGTGGTAGTGTGGTTTCTGGATGCTGCTTGGCCATCTTCAATTTGGAAAGCGCTTGTTGGCGGAAGTAGTTATTTAATTATCTAAAGACAAATCACAAATAAAAAAAATAGAAACAACATCTTATGAACTCATACTTTAAAAGGATAAAAATTTTAAATAAAAATTTCTTTGAACCACTGCTTATCGTAACGAGTCCTTGCCTTAGGAGGGTTTACAGAAGACGTAGGACGCTTAGCGTAGCACATGGCGACAAGTGGGCCTTCTGCGCATTCCGTCTCGCGCATCTCGAACAACTGGCTTAAACATCCCTTGATTTATGAATGGGTTGTGGATTTCATATAACACAACCAATCCTTCTGTACACATTTATTTTTAATAAACAAATAAAAATTTCTTTTCATATATTATTCCGATTTGCTTTCTAAATGCTGCCGTAATATCCGAGGTTCTCCGTTCAGCTGGACTTAATTTTCAATATAACATTAATTAGATAAAAGAAGTGAGTATTTCAGAATCATAAAAAAAACAATTTCTAATAACAATCCACTACTCAAATAAATATAAAAGATAACGTCACTTATTGTTAATAGTTTCAATCTAGCAATTTTATCTATTATTAGGAAAATTAAAGTGTGATTTTAATGTTATAGTCACATAAGTATGGGTTAATAACATTTTTAAATATCATACTAAATTTCGGATACATGTATTTTAAAATAAATTAACACACAAACATTACAAGTAGATAGGAACATTAAAAAAACAAATTCAGGTTTTTCCATTGACCTCTGTTAACTAAATTTACATCCATTTCTGTATAATATTTCTACGAACGTGATAATAACACAAAAAATATCATTTCATGGTAACCCCTTATAAATTTATGAGTAAATTTGTTTCCAAGCCTGTACGAATGCGCTTACAGCATTTCTACATGGTGATCACTCATATATTGACGTTTTCTGTTTTAGTGTCAATATGGAGCTCCTTGCTGCAAAGGATACACTTGATGGTTTTTAATCAAAGTCTGCATCAGACTACAGGGTTATCCATAGCATAACCAATAGAAGTAAGTAGGTAAAAAATAAACATAAAATACATTAATTTTAAATATATTTTACAATCAATAATTTATTTTAAATAAATATACACTTAGTAATATATAATAATAAATATAAAAACGTTGTTTATTCGTTATTGTTACCTAATAAGAACTTAGCTATATATAATGAGTGTAGCAGAAAAACGTTTGGTACATATGCAGATGAGGAGACGCTGCAAGTAAATTCGACTGAAACAATATTCAGTTGTCGGACAATCACGGTGAAAAATACATTGAACAACCTTTTAACGTATTATTTCCATAAATGTAGTTCCTAATGTTCTACATGTTAGAGAGATTTGTCAGTATAAATTAGATTTCCTGTCAGCTGTTCTTGTTTGTTTTATTACTATCAGAAAAATTTGGTTTTGTTACGTTGGCGTCAGTATGTCTTTTATTATAAAAAAACAAAAAAAATGTTAATACTATTTACGAATCGGTGAAGATTATTTTAAAAACAAATTATTTGCAAAATTATTATTTTAAAGTCATGAGCCAATAAAGAAATGTGAAATTTTTGCTTATTTAAAAAATATGTTTTTATAAAATTGTATCATATTAATTTTTTGTACGTTTTGTGTATAGATTTGGCAACGCTATTGTTTCAAATCTCTGTGTCAACATGCCATTGAAAAAGGGTGGATAATATATGTTTGAGTACATTTTTCTGCCATTCCTAACTTTTCAATATTCTCTTCTGTTGACGTGTTCCGGACTAACTCCATTTTCAAAACTTTAATATATTCTCTTCTGTTGACGCGTTTCGGAATAATTCCATTTTCAAAACTTCATTGAAAAGTTAGGAATGGTAGAAAAATGTACTCAAACATATGGAAATATTCCTAACAGAAATGTAGATGAGTATATTAATAATTTCAAGGGTGGATAAGGAAAAAAAACTTTAGATAAGAAAATTTCTGCGTGTAAATATGAAACTGTAGGTAATTTATAGCCTTAGGAGTTTAATAAAATATATTTTACACCATTAACTATAATGTTAAACCTTTAATATTCTATTATCTCTTTATAATTATGTTTTAAATTTACATTATAAGAAAAAACAGTATGTGGGTCAGATTATGGCCTACTATATTAATAGTATATTATTGTTAAATTTTTCAAAAGGGAAAAACTCATATACTTGTGAGTTAAAAGTGCCCTTCTGAAAATATAAATGTGCAGGTGCTCATTGAAATAGATTTGCTTATTTCTAGTGTTTTTCGGTTATGATTGTGTTTTTATAGCTACATTACTCGGTTATGCTAATATTATGATTACTGTAATTAGGGTCATCAATCGTAGGCCATTGTGCATGTTATAGTATGCAATATTAGGTTAGAATGTAATGTAGGTTAGGATAATGCTTTTGGGACAAATGTACCACCACGAAAAAAAATACTGCAAATCGAATTTACGTTGCCCTTGAAATTTGAAAAGTCACCTTTTTTCTAACACACATTGTATCTAGAGACTTCTAATCAACTTGCAAATTCAAATTATTAACGTTGTAGCATTGCGTGAAAGCGAATTGAATGTTTTCACTGCAAAAAAATAATTTAGGGAACTAAAAAAGTAGAAACAAATATAAATGCCTTAAAGAAATTTAAAGAGAAGTTTACAGACGTAGATGCGGAAGATTGAATGGCCTTACATCTAAAATAGCTTTTTTTGGCAAAGCAGACTAAGTTAAATGATATTATTTTTTTGGGAATGAGTAATCAGGATTATCTACGTCCTTCATAATAAAGCTATAATTTAGAGTACGCTGATATAGTAAATCTATTAAATGTTCAAAATTGTAATTGCCAGCTTTGGTACTAAACATTTAATGTGTTTGTTATAACGTTACTGCCACATATGGTTGTTTGCCCAACCTCCTTCCTGTAAGTGGAATAAGGGATTTGAACTAGGATAAAATTGAGGCAAGACCAACTTCTGGCAGTAAGTTTTTTGAACCATTGAGAAGAAGTGAAGTTTGGGTGTCTTCACATATTTTTTCTGATAAAATTTAGTTTTCTCAAGTTGTTTGTTCATGAGTAAAGAAGACTCTTTTGAAAAAAAACATAAATTTTAGGTTATGTATTCAAATGGGTGAAAAATGACATTTCATATATATATACATACTTTCTTCTATTTATTTTAATTTTAATCATTGCATTTCATGCGTATATTGTAATTTATTCATTGTTATCCATTAGATATAATATGTGATTCTCAGGCACAAATTAATCCCAGCTTTTTTGTAAGAGTAACATGCGTACCCACTGCAGCAATGTAATCCCCTGTCACACTAAAACAGAAAACGTCAGAAACGTCAAAAGTATTCAGATAGTTCTCTAAATCTTTAAAAAAAATTTCTAATTAAGATTGTTTGAGTAATGACTAAACATAGGTGGTGTAAATTGCTTATGGATAATCATGGGACAAAGTTTTTATAAAGTGATCCAAAGCTAAAATTCCATGAAGAAGTGAATGTAGAGGGGTATTTTATGTAGCTAACCGTTAGAGTAAAGAAGGACTTCTTTTTGTGAAATGTTCTTTACTTTACTATTAAATTTATAGAGGCTTAATAATTGATACACATTTTTGGTCTACAATTTTTCTCCCATAAATTTATAATTTAATAAAATAAAAATAAAAAATGTTATTATTCATAAATTTAAGACCATGAGCCCTTTTTATAAAAATTATACAAACCCTTATCATGGGATTGTAAATTGGAAGATGAGTTGAAATGTTATTGTTGCAATAATGTTTTCGGAATTCAAATCAAATGATTTTAATTTAGGTTTTTGTTTCGTAAATATTCCATAGTTCTTTGCACGCGAAAGAATAAATGGTATTACAGTACTTTAAATAGGTCTATAATGAAAACTTATGGTTCTTCTAACATTGTAATAGTAATGGTTTAGTTATCAAAAGTTACACAATAGTCAATATTCGTTTGAAAAATATTTTGAAAGTGATACTGTGTTGCTTACATTAAATACAACATCTTGAAATTCGGGGTTTTAAATTTTCTTTTAAATAGAGGAGACTGAATTATGTTTTTTGTAAGAACATAAACTAAACGCAATATAATCCTGAATGTGATTTGGAGGATTTATAGCAATGTGAGGCACCTGTATTAATTATCATCTAAAAAGAATTAAAAGTCCGGCGATCTCTACCGGGGATTAAAATGTTTCAAAACTTTAATTACTAGTGATTTTAAATTTATTATGTATATAAATTTGTATAGATTATATTTACTCTCTGTTTTCAGTAACTGACATAGACACAAACGTACGTGAATATTATGAGGAACAATATTTACTAAAACAGTACGAATGTTCGATATAGTAACTTATACCCTTGATACAAATTAATGTATTTAAACACACCACGGTTTCCAAAATAGTGGATCAAATTACTATTAGAGTCTAGTTAAAGTCAAGTGATGTGCTCTTTGAATTTTAATATTCAATAATTTATTTGTGAGATAGTTTTTTGTAATTCTGAACTATTCACTTCCATTACAAATGATTATTTAAATCTAAAAATTATGTTGTAGAACTGCCAGAGCCTTTTTAAGGAAAGTATTTGAGAAGAATAATTAAAATCGAAAGTTCTTGTACATTAGAACACGGTTACTTACTCGGTCCTTAGAACAATACTGGATTTCTCCATCAACGTTCAGATAGAACACAGCTAACAGCAATAAAATTGCAATTAAATATTTCATTCTGGTTTCGTGGCAGTTAGCGATGTAACTATGAACTCTATTTAAAAGCCCGTTTTAGAACAAATTAAGTAATAAATTTAAAAAGTGTTGTCTTTTTTTGCAACTAAAATCCTTGAAAGGGATTTAACGTCATTGATATGGTGAAGACGTTTCTAGAAACAGATAAGTAATGGATGAAAAAACGTTGCAGCCAGGCTCACAGTTTATTACATACAGATATATTACCTGCCTGATTATATTTTAAACAACTCCAACAATAACCCAGTAAATTCTACTGTTTTACTCTGCATGGCTCGTTTTACATGATTGTGTCCTGTGACAATAGAATAGGTTGTACGCTAATATCAGGATGCCAATATCCTCTTATCTGAAGTCATAGAAGCAGTCTCCATACTACTACTTATATCTTTAGGACATTTTGTTGCTGTTCACTCTGCCTGCATGATTTAGTAAATCAAACCTCAGATATAAGTTTTACTTATTGCTAGTAAGAATATTTACGACTTTTTAAAGTTCTACCTTAATATGGAATGAAACATACAGGAAGCCGTGTATCATATGACATAGACTTATGTTTGAAAACTCTAAAAATGTGTTTCTAATCATAGTACTTTAGTTTAATTTGATGAAGAGATACACAATTACGTTGCGAATTGTACATAATTATCACAATTCATTGCACTCTTATTATTTATTTGAGCGCCTGCAATCAGATAGATTTATATAACACTTACTAGTCTTTGTTAAAGATACAATGTAAGACTGAATTTAAATTATTTATAGAATGCAATTATTAGCTCCTATTTGTAAATTTAGTGGTTTTGAGTCTCGGTTGTAACTCTCACAAAACGTGTGCTTGTGAAACTAAAATATTCAACCCTCATTTAAATTGCCCTTATATTGCTTACTTACTTACTTACTTACTAGCCAACGCCCACCCTTGGCTGTTGGGCCATTTGGTGGCGCGCTGACCAGTACAATCGAGAGAGACGTCCCTCATTGTCCTCTTTGTCTGGCTGGACGTAGTCCAAGGAAGTGCATGTGAGGAGGTGATCCGCATCCATGGTTCCGTTTCCACACAACATGCAATCCGGCGATTGGAGTACATGAATCCTGTGGAGGTGTGCCGCCAGGTAGTCGTGGCCAGTAGCCAGGCGGAACAGTGCTACACCTGTGCGGCGGGGAAGGCTACGGTTTATTGGTCCTTCGGTGACGAGTGTAGCCCAGCTTTTGTTTTGAGAGGCCCTGATTAGGTTTTCTCTCGTGCTGCGATTTAAAGCTGAGTTTATCTGTATTTTGACCGATTGAAAAGAGGTTGAGATAAGTGGCTGCGGTAAAGCAGCTCCCTGTTTAGCGAGAGTGTCGGCTTTCTCGTTTCCTTCTATATTGACATGACTTGGCACCCACTGAATGTGAATTTGCCAATCCTTCTCCTGAAGGGAGTCTAGTTGCTTTCTACAGGACAATGTTCGGTGGCATTCCACTTGTCTGTTGCTAGTGACACCCTGTATTGCTGCCATAGAGTCCACAAGAAATACAGCCTTATAGGTCCCTTTGATTTTTGAAACTTCAATGGATGCTGCCAAGATACCTTCAACCTCCCCATCATAATTGCTCTGGCTACTGCCAACTGCCACAGCCCCTTCGAATAATCGGCTGTGGAACCCAGCTCCTGTTCCACCGCTTGCTGATGATCCATCTGTGTAGATGTGTAGCCAGATACTGTAGATGTTATATTGCCTGTACTATGCTAGAAGGATACTACACCCACTGCGTAAACTGTGGCGTTATAAATCTAGGCCTTCTAGCTAAACCATATCCTTTAGCGGTAAGGGATTTATACTTTCAACTTTAGCTTCAATTCAGGAGATGTAATTCTCCACTGACATTTCATTAAGAAACTCTTTCGTTCATGCTTTACTCCAAGAATTAAATTTGAAACGAAATATTCCAGTTATAACTTTAAATAAATTAAATTTTATTCCTTCCTCCTCTTTTCTCAATGTTTTTATCTCTTTTCCTTCATCTAGTCCAAATAATCGTTGTTTTAATTGTTAGTTTTGCATTAGTGGTTAAAATACACAAAAAATATTAAGTAAATAATAAAACCGCATTTCCCGGTTATTATTTCCTTCCCCATGAAACCAAAACAAAACCTAAATGAAATAAAGGTTATGTATCTGTTATAGCTTTCCTTTTATTATTTTGTCTTTTTTCTTCTTCTAATTGTTTCTCCTGTAAAACAATCACTATTATTTTAGGCAAAAATGTTACATATTACAGCACCATCAAAAAAACAAACCGAGAAATTAGTTTAAAAATTTAAAAAAAAATTGTAAATTATAATTCTATGTACAGTAATACTGGTTGAGATATGATTTCCACTAGCCTTTTTTTTTATGAAAACATCTGACAATTAGAAATGCGCCGGAAATTTGTGCAGAAGTTCAGGAATTGCAAAATGAACTCTGAACACCTTCTTCTCGGTTAGGCCTTCAAACCGAAAGCACGCTGCAACATGGGGCGTATCAAGAACAAATTTTATTTTAACAGTTTTAATTTAATTTAATTCAACTATGTTAGGATGTATCAAAAAGTTTCCTTTATTATTTTTAAAAACGTTTCATCACTGTTTAGTCAACATCGGGCGAGCTCCCTAGCCGAGACGCATCCAAAATGAATAATGGTAAGCCGAATCCAGGAATCGCAACATAAATTCCAGTTCCAGATAAGTTATTAATTTTATGTAAGGTGTGAAATCAAAATTTAACGTTCAAAATTCAACTCCGGACGACAAAATAGTGCAAGTTTTTATATTCTAATAATGCAGGAAGTTATCAATAATCCATGGGATGCAGTAACAAATATTCAACTGTTAGATAAATTAATTTGCAATGTATTTTATTTTATATAGACGCAACCTCTTTGTGGATATCACATATCAATGCTATAAATTCTGAAATAGTGAAAATATTTTTGTAAATTCTTAACATGTTAAATAAAGGTAAAAACCAGATCTAAAACAGTGTAAAAGTTTCTAATTGTATTTTCCTTTTTATCTTTTGTGTAAATTTTGTACATTAAAATTTGGTTTATTTTATTTTCAAACAATTGGTAAATTTATTGAATGCACTATTCTCAAGTTCAATTTAGGAATGCTCTAGACTTTGCAGGTCACTTTATTAATTATGTAACAGTTCATTGCAATATACAACACCTAAATTCGTTAAGAATTTATTTAAAATGAATTGTTACAACGATTTATGTGTTACAAAATCAACAAAAATGTATGGTTTAGTTTCTGTTTATTTTATATTTACAAATAATATATATATATATATATATATATATATATATATATATATATATATATATATATCGCTGTATTCCTGATGATGTTGGTGCTGTTAGCCAACGAAAAGCTTTGAATTGTAAATTCAATTATAATTCTTGTATTTGTATTTAGACATTTGTTCTTTATATATATATATATATATATATATATATATATATATATATATATATATATATATATATATATATATATATATATGAGTATATATAAAAAATGACAATATAAAGTGACAAAATTCTGAAGGCGAATTTCGTGTCAATTTTCCATTCAATGTTTGGTGTTGGACTATTATTTTTATTTGTTACTATTTATACGCTTTCTTTTTTCCTCGCATGTATTGTGTTATGGTTATTTTAGCATTGCCCGTTTGTGAAGCAAGATTCGATAACCTTGAGCCCATTTGTTTGTTTATTCTAGAGAAAACAGAATAATTTTTAATCCTAGAGCAATATTTATAATAATGTGTGGTAACCAAAAATTTAATGTTATACAATGTAGGTTTTTCAATAAGATCTTTATGAAAATATTTAGTAATGGAAAGTAAGATGAGTGAAAAGAGTAAAATTTAACTGACACCCTAAAAATACACACTATTTTTTAGAATTAATTACTTTCTATAGGTAATGAAAGTGTAAAATAGTAAGTGATTATTAAAGAGCGAACTGTGTTTAGAGGTTTGCATTTCAGTGGATAAAAAATTATTATACTTAAAATATACAGTTTATTTCTCATTCGTTGGCCAATTTATCACCAAATTCTAGTTCATTTAATTTACTATTTACAAGTATTACTTTTATATCTGTAAATAAACATATCAATATGAATAAATCGTGTCGAATGAGAGATTCTTACAAAAACATCATGAAGTGGGTATTGAAAAAAGCTAGTAAATCGAATGTGCAAGGAAAGGAAATCTCTGAAAGTAAAAAAGCCTACTAAACTAAATAAACTGAAATAAAGCTTAAGTGGATTTTACTACCTTAAAAAATTTTTGCTACAATGAAAAAACATAGTCGGCACCGATTACATGGATTACTAAATTTCAGGTTAGTTCTATTTAATACCTTATTACAGCAAAAGATTTCAGGGGGTTGCGACACGATCTTAAAACTATCACAAACCAATAAATAAAGCATTAAAAAAATAGGAAAAAATTGAATTGTATTTTTTTAACCAATTTCCTGAAACATAGTAAAGCAATAAAAAATAAAACGCACAAACATTTAAAACAACCTTCACACACTATAGAAATAAAACGAAGCACTGTGTTGTATAAAGTTAGAGAAACGCGAGCGAGAGCATAGTTACTTGGTTGCAATAGATAACGTAAAGTTTCAGATGTAGTGGAGTAGGACTTCCATTGATCACCTGAAGATGGTTTCGGAAGGAATTGAAATGCATTTATGCCAATTTTTGTAAGTTCCAATAGAGAAGGTTTTATACTCAAATCAGTGATTAATACAGTTTATTTCTATAGTTTGCGTGTGAGCTGTTTACAACTTGGAATTCGGTATCATTCGCAACGTAATTTTTTATATCTCTTCAACAAATTAACCTAAAGTAATTTGTGTAGAAATTCAAACGTAAGAGCGTTTTAAGTGTTTTCAAACATAAGCCTATGTCGACGTAACTTCAATAAGACATGAATGTTTGCTACGAATATGTAGATCTTATAATATAAGGTTTAAAGTTCTGTTCATGCAGACAAAATGAACAACAAAGAAATTTCCTAAACACATAAATATTTCTAGGAAAACTGCCGCTATGAATTTAGATTAGAGGATATTGACATTCTGAAATTAGCGTAGAACGTAATCCGTTGATACAGAGCAGGCACATGTGAAACGATCCATGCCAAGTATAGAAGTAGAATTTACCGTCTTATTTGTAGAAGTTGTTTAAAATATAATCAGACAGGTAATATATCTGTGTGTAATAAACAGTGAGCAGAGCTGCAACGTTTTTTCATCCATTACTTATCTGTTTCTAGAAACGTCTTCACCATATCAGTGACGTTATTCAATCTCATCGATTTTACTTGAAAAATAAATACCACTTCTTTAGTTTATTACTTAAATTTGTTCTAAAAAGATTTTTTAAACAGAGTTCATAGTTACATCGCTACCTGCCACGAAACCAGAATGAAATATTTAATTGCAATTTTATTGCTGTTAGCTTCGTTCTGTCTGGACGTTGAAGGGTACATCGACCTATTGGACTGGAGGTGTTCTTCGCAGCGAGTAAGTAAACGTATTCTAATATTCAAGAGCTCTCGATTTGTATTATTATTTTCACAACTTTTCTTCAAAAGGTTCTGGCACTTCTTTCAATATAACATTGCAATGGAAGGGAATAGTTCAGCACTACAAACAATCAGTACCCACTATAATTCAGGAAGTACTTCATTTAACTTCAACCAGACCTTACTAGTAATTTCCTCTAGTATTTTGGTAACTGTGGTGTGTTTAAATACTTTGATATGTATCTAGAGTATAAACCTTCGTATTATATTGTATACTTGTAATGTTTTAGTAAATATTTTCTTCGTAATACTCACGCTCTTTCTTGTCTATGTCAGTTATCTCATTGCTAAAGACAGAGAGTAAATATAGGCTATACAAATTTGTCTACACAATTAATTTAAAATCACTAATAATTATGATTCTTGAAAGATTGGAAAGCCCGCGAGAGATCGCCGGAGTTGCAATACTTTTGTTATAATAAATAATTTAGATATCATACATTGCTCGAAGCTATAACTACTGCAAATCTCATTCAGGATACTGTAGTACGTTTATTTTTGTTTCTACTAAAAGTATTATCTATTCTCCTCTCAATCTAATATTCTCGAAATTCTAAATAGAAAAAAAATGGTTTCTTCAAGTTCACAAAATGTCTATCATTTAAAAGACAATTTAAATTCTTGATATAAGTTTTGATAAAATGTTGTATTTAATTATATTACTTTTAGTTTATGTTTCTGCTAAAAATATAATACAGTCTCCTCTCAAACTACAAGGAGAATGAAAAGCTTTCTTCCAGTTCACAAATATGTTTATAATTTAAAAGAAAATTAAATTCCGGAAAATTGATCGATCAATTTTAAAACGATCTACTTAATGTAAGTATCACAGTATCACTTTAATAATAGTTTTCAAACGAATTTTGACGATTGTGTAACTTGGTCGATTGTGTAACTTGGTCGATTGTGTAACTTGGTCGATTGTGTAACTTGGTCGATTGTGTAACTTGGTTTATAACTTCCACTGTGTTAAAAAAAAACATTAGTTTTCATTATAGACCTATTCAAAGTACTATAATACCATTTATTAATTATTGTAACAATAACATTTAATTTCAACTCTTTCATTCTATACTCCCATGATTTGGGTTTGTATAATTTTTATGAATACAGTCTTAAATTTAGGATTTAATTTTTATTTCATTAAATTATAAATTTATGGAAGAAAATTGGAGACTAACAATGTCTATCAATTAACAAACCCCCATAATTTGAAATAGTAAAGTAAAATACATTTCACAAAAATAATCATTTACTTTAGTTGAACTCTAATGGTGAAATCTACAACTACAGAAATACTGCTGTACGTCAACCTCTTTGTGGAGTTTCTTTTCATTTTAGCTTTGGATCACTTTATGAAATGTTTGTGCCACTATACATGAGCAATTTACTTCTTGTTTACACCACTTGCGTTTGGTCATTACTCAAACGATCTTGTTTAGAGCAATATTTTAAAGATAGAAAACTAATTAAATCCTTATGACGTTTTTTTGTTTTAGTGTGATTTGGGATTTCCTTGCTGCCAAGGCTACTATTGTTACCACATCAGAAATCTTCCGATGATCACGTATAGGTTCTGCATGAAATACCCAAATTATGTGTAATGAATAGTAATAAAGAGAATAGTTATAAAATACACATGCATTGATTAAAACTGAAATTAATAAAAAAAATTGTATGCATATATGAAATGTAATTATTCACCCTATTTCAATACAGAACCTAAAATTTATGTTTTGTAAAAGAGTCTTCTTTACTCATGAACAAGCATCATAACTAAATTTAATCAGAAAAAATATATGAAGACGCCCAAACCTCACTTCCTCTCAAAGGTTCGAAAAACGTATTGCCTGGAAGTTGGTAATATTGTCTTGCCTCAATTTTATCCTAGTCCAAAATCCCTTATTCCACTTACAGGAAGTAGGTTTACCTTAGTTCGTAAAAAAATATAATAGTAAAAAAAGGTAGGAAATGCTATTACGTGCTTACTGCCATAAATTATAAGGGGATTCGGACTAAATTACCATTTCAAAATTCACACACTATACAGCTACTCTATTTTACACACTTAACATGTATAAAAGGGCCCAAACCCTGTTGTATCTAGATATAACATTAGTTCTTAAGTTTGCCAATAGTCTTTGTACACTTGACATGCCACTGACACTGCCATTGACTCTCAGTCACTAAAGCTAATCCTGGGTGTTTAGTATGGGTTATATGGACATAATATAAGTTATACTAACTTAAGTACTAAATCATTTATTATCGATTTTATTTCTGAATGTTTTTATTCCTTTACTTATATTGACTTTAAATAAATTACGTTACTAGTCATTTTGAATATTTAGTGTTTTGACATAGGGTGAATAATAACATTTCCTACATATAGATACATTTTCATATATTAATTTCAATATTAATCAATGGATTTTTTGTTTATTTTGTAATGTATCCATTGCTATCCATTAAAGTCACGATGGCAGACAGACGGTAAATACGTGTAAAAAATCCCAACAGAGAAACAAGCGTATCCGGGGCAGCAAGGTGTTCCATGACCACACTAAAACAGAAAATGTCAAATGTACTCCGTTCTAAAAATCTTTAAAAAATTGCTCGAAGTTTGATTGTTTGATTAATAACCAACAGATAGTAGTGTAAACACTAAGTAAATTGGTTACAGGCATTCATGACAAATACACACACACACACACACACACACACACACACACACACACACACACACACACACACACACACACACACACACACACACACACACACACACACTCACACACACACACACACACACACATACACACACACACACACACACACACACACACACACACACACACACACACACACAACTCACACACACACACACAAACACACACACACACACACACACACACACACACACACACACACAACACACACACACACACACACACACACACACACACACACACACACACACACACACACACACACACACACACACACACACACACACACACACACACACATACACACACACGGTTGTAAATTTTGCCAACAGAGTTCAATAAATAAAACGATGGTTTTTTATTTTAGTTTTGAAATTATGTGGGTTTAATTAATTGATAGAAATTGTTGGTTTAAAAAAAATGTTTTCCTTCATAAATTTATAATTTTTTAAATAAAAATATAAATCATTATTCATAATTTTAAGACTGTATAGTTACCAAATTGTATACACTGTTATCATGTGAGTATAAAATGAAAGGTGGCTTGAAGTTGAATGTAATTTTTACGATAAAGTTTTCTTAATTAAACTCAAAGGTTTTTGTGTTCACTTTTCCGCTGCATAAATATTCTTGTGTGTCTTTTCAAGCAAATGAGTAAATGGCGCTACAGTATACGTAATAGGCTATAATGCACTCGAATAGTTTTTATAATACACTAGTAGGAAGGAGGGCTCAGTTATAAACTCAGTCAATAAGATAATTTGTTGAGAATAATACATCATTTCCCTATTTTTAATGTTAAAAACATTTTTCAAGTGATTTAGTGTGGCTTACATTAAATGCAATATTTTAAAATTGACTAAAACTTATATTAGGAATATAAATTTTGTTTTCTATGATGAAAACATTTTTCTGTACTGAAAGAAAGTTTTTTTATAATATTTTCATATTTTAGTGAATAGCAGATTGACAGGGGAATGTATAATATGTTTTTACATTTACTGATTACACGTAATACGATATAACAGAATGAGATTTGCGGGAGTTATAGCTTTGAGCAATTTAGAACACTTTAAATATTTATCATAAACAAAGTAATACAACTCTGGCCATTTATACCGGAGATTCCAATCTTTCAAGAAATATAATTAGGCCTACCAGTGATTTTAAAACTAATGTGTTGAGACATTTTTATATTTACTGTATGTTTTTAGCAACAAAATAACTCACATAGATACAAACGTGCGTGAGTGCTATGGAGAAAAATATTTACTAAAACATTACAAATCTAAAAAAATAATTGGAAATTTTATGATTTTGATACAAATTATTGTATTTAAACACGTCACAGTTAATATAACACTAGATGGAATTACTAGCTAAGAATTATTTAAAGTCAAGTGAAGTGTTCTTTGAATTTTAGTAGGTACTGTTTTTTTTTTGTAATTCTGAACTATTTATTTTTATTACATATAATTATTTTAAACTAGTCATTATCTAGAAAGAATTGCCAGAACCTTTAAAAGAAAGTATTTGAAAATAGTAATACAAATCGAAAGCTCGTAAATATTAGAACACGTTTACTTACAAGGTGCGTAGAACACGCATTCTGGCCTTTAACGTTCGTATAGGAGGCAGATAACACCAACAAAATTGCAATTAAATATTTTATGATGGTTTCGTAGCAGGCAGCTCACTACTATGAACTCTGTTTAAAAACTCTTTTTAAAACAAATCAAGTGATACATTAAAAGACGTGGTATCTATTTTTTTCTGAAAAATCCTTGAAAGAGATTGAATAACATGGCCGATATGGCGACGAAATTTTCTTGAAACAGATAATTAATATGTGAAAAAAGTTGCAGCAATCGTTCTGTGTAATACACAGAGATATATTACCTGTCAGATACCTACCTAAACAACAACCCAGTAATTTCTACTCGTATACTTTAATGAGTTGTACGGTAATTTCAAAATACCAATATCCTCTAATCTAAATTCATACCAGCAGTTTTCCTACTAATATTTATGTTTTTTAGGACATTTCGTTGTTGTTCATTGTGCATGTGTGAACAACAATTAAAAGACATATTCATCTTTTTGAAGTTACATCTTCATATGGCATGCAATATATGTGACATACGAAGCCATATTTTATAGCGTTATGTTGAAAACTTTAAAAAAGAATTTCTAGATATAGTACTTAAGGTTAGTTTGATGAAGAGATAAAAAATCACTTATAATTCTAAAATTTATAGAAGGCAATTATCAGCTCCTGTTTGTAAATTTAGTGGTTGTGTGTCTCGGTTGTAACTCTTACAATAGGTGTCCTTGTAAAACTACAATATTCAACCCTGTTGAATTGTTGTAATTGAGACTAATTAAGGAAGTAGTATTTTTAAATCTTTGAGTAAGTTTTTAATGGGTTTGATTTCTCTACGCTTCTATTCCTTTTCTTCAAAGAAATCCCAGTAACAATTCTTCTTTAGGGGTAAAACACCTAAGAACCATACGAATGAAAACAAGTAATTGTGCTGTATCACTTATGTGTGTCCACAGTGAAGGGAAAAACAAGAACATTTATTAATATGATTAAGTAACTTCTCTTTTCATTCCCACTCATCCTTTCAATTATTCGCATCACCGGGTCTCGAGACAACTGTAGATCTTGAATTGCACCAACAATTTTCCTCTTTATCTCAAAAAAACGTTAAAAAGGTAATCTGATACTTCCCTTTTACAAATTCACCGTTGGCTTACATTGTTTTGCTAAGATATAACTTGCTTTGAATGATGCAATAGTTATTGCTAGCGCATCAACCTTTTTAAAAACACTTTGTTGATTTAGTTTTAAAATCCCTAACTTGATATTTTCTGAGTTCAGAATTTGATGGCTAATCTGTTTGATTCTTGTTATGTAAAGCTAAGGAATGTATCTACAGATTAACCTTCTTAGCAATCACTTTCTAGGTAAGGTAAACAACAACATTTATCATTCACGTTTGTAAACCAGTAATCGATTTATCATTTTTAATAAAATGATAAGTTTTCGATTTTTAGGTCTACACTCATGTCCATGTGTATACTAGAATGCAAAGATATATGAAAATTTAAGGAATATTGAATGAGATATTTTCCTAGAAAATTCAAAAACTCATGAACTACTGCAACTCCATTACAATGAGAGAAATAAAAACTGGGGACCGCAGTACAAGTATATTGGAGTCTAATATAAATATATCCAAATATACAAGTATGTTAAAGTTACATTGTATTTATTCACGGATTACAATTCGTACTTCTTAGTTTAAATAGAATGATAGTTATGCCTAAATAATTGTAATACATTTTCTTATTTTTCTCTCATTGTAATGGCCGCAGTTGAGAGATCTGTTACCGAGAATGCTCACTGATCAAGTAAATAGATAGATAAGAAAGGCAATTTAGATTAAACAAACAAAAGGTACCTACATTTTAAACAGAAGAAAAATTGAAACTCAACGTAGAAACTAAGGGTAAATAATATTGATTATGTATTAATAGCATTATTAATACAAAAGAAAATAATCTACCGTATAATACTATTAAACTTTCAAGCTAACTGATTGGTCTTCGATGAGTTGTAACTGTGGCGTTCACATGTATTGTGATGGGAGTTAGGAGATCAAAGTATCAGGCTGTCAGAAGTATAGACAAATTACCAGAATGCATTAAACTATTGTTAAAAGGTTTGTCCTCTACGATTGCTGCAAAGTCTATGGTATATGACATTACACGCCTGACATTGTGAGCGATCGCGATAGACCGACATTGTCCACGCGAACGACTTGTTGGCCACCCCTGTTATAGAGAATGAAGTCTTTTTAAAATGAAAAGACAGAAATGTTTGAGATGTGAAGCGAATCTTCTAAACTCCTGATCTCATGTCAATGAACTGATTCTGAAGAACAGAACATCCAATGTGTCCATTGAAGCACCTTCTTCCCCTAGTGCATGGAAGTCAAAACAGAGCGACATCGCAATAAAAACAATAGCATATAAATAAATAATTTTATATTTGTTTCAAAACTATTCACTTAATTTCTATCCAATTAGGTTTTCCAGATTTGTAGGATCAGAGAAAGATTGACACGCAAGTATTGGTTCTCATCAAACAATAGAATCTTGGGCAGCAACCTCGTCCAATGTCACACTGAAAAAGAATAAAAACAAGCTGTCAGATTTAAACACTCTTCTATCATAAATATAGACAACTAATTTGGTTAATAAGATGACTTTTGTCTCAGTACCTTTGCTATAACAGATCCCCCCCCATAGTGCAGTAACTAAACAATCAGTCTCTAAAGGGTTGTATAGAAAATATGAACAGATGTTGGTTCAACGAAATTGAATAAGATTTATCGCGTAATGAGAAATCCAAGAAAGTGTCAGAACATTGCGACTTGCTTAAGGACTTCAAAACAAAACCTCTTGTAAATTTATCAAGCAAATAACGTACAAAATGCCTCATAAACACTTTAATGTTTACTGAAAATATAAATTCTATATAAGAAGCGTCATCAAATGTTTACAGAAGAACAAACAGTTGTACGTATTTTTGTGACAGTTTTTTATTTTTGTGACCCATTGGAATTTATTTTTTAAAAATTCATTAAATATATTTATGAAGTCTATTAAGTAAATATATTCAAAAATTCTGGCATATTTGTTAATGAAATAATGACAATCGAGAAAAATAAATACAACAGAAAACTTTCTTGTTGTTATTACCTCGCTTTCTTGTCTCAAGCTTTGGTATTTTGTTTCTGACGATCTACATTCTTGAAATTTTATCCAAGTCGCTCAAACTTGGAAGACTAATAACATCGGCTTAATAGATTCATTAGTTATTTGGGAATATTATTTATTTTGTTGCTGACGATCTACATTCTTGAAATTATATCCAAGTCGCAAAAACTTGGAAGACTAATAACATCGGCTTAATAGATTCATTAGTTATTTGGGAATATTATTTATTTTGTTGCTGTCGATCTACATTCTTGAAATTATATCCAAGTCGCTCAAACTTGGAAGACTAATAACATCGGCTTAATAGATTCATTAGTTATTTGGGAATACTATTTATTTTGTTGCTGACGATCTACATTCTTGAAATTATATCCAAGTCGCTCAAACTTGGAAGACTAATAACATCGGCTTAATAGATTCATTAGTTATTTGGGAATATTATTTATTTTGTTGCTGACGATCTACATTCTTGAAATTATATCCAAGTCGCTCAAACTTGGAAGACTAATAACATCGGCTTAATAGATTCATTAGTTATTTGGGAATATTATTTATTTTGTTGCTGACGATCTACATTCTTGAAATTATATCCAAGTCGCTCAAACTTGGAAGACTAATAACATCGGCTTAATAGATTCATTAGTTATTTGGGAATATTATTTATTTTGTTGCTGACGATCTACATTCTTGAAATTATATCCAAGTCGCTCAAACTTGGAAGACTAATAACATCGGCTTAATAGATTCATTAGTTATTTGGGAATATTATTTATTTTGTTGCTGACGATCTACATTCTTGAAATTACATCCAAGTCGCTCAAACTTGGAAGACTAATAACATCGGCTTAATAGATTCATTAGTTATTTGGGAATATTATTTATTTTGTTGCTGACGATCTACATTCTTGAAATTATATCCAAGTCGCTCAAACTTGGAAGACTAATAACATCGGCTTAATAGATTCATTAGTTATTTGGGAATATTATTTATTTTGTTGCTGACGATCTACATTCTTGAAATTTTATCCAAGTCGCTTAAACTTGGAAGACTAATAACATCGGCTTAATAGATTCATTAGTTATTTGGGAATATTATTTATTTTGTTGCTGACGATCTACATTCTTGAAATTTTATCCAAGTCGCTCAAACTTGGAAGACTAATAACATCGGCTTAATAGATTCATTAGTTATTTGGGAATATTATTTATTTTGTTGCTGACGATCTACATTCTTGAAATTATATCCAAGTCGCTTAAACTTGGAAGACTAATAACATCGGCTTAATAGATTCATTAGTTATTTGGGAATATTATTTATTTTGTTGCTGACGATCTACATTCTTGAAATTATATCCAAGTCGCTTAAACTTGGAAGACTAATAACATCGGCTTAATAGATTCATTAGTTATTTGGGAATATTATTTATTTTGTTGCTGACGATCTACATTCTTGAAATTATATCCAAGTCGCTTAAACTTGGAAGACTAATAACATCGGCTTAATAGATTCATTAGTTATTTGGGAATATTATTTATTTTGTTGCTGACGATCTACATTCTTGAAATTATATCCAAGTCGCTAAAACTTGGAAGACTAATAACATCGGCTTAATAGATTCATTAGTTATTTGGGAATATTATTTATTTTGTTGCTGACGATCTACATTCTTGAAATTATATCCAAGTCGCTCAAACTTGGAAGACTAATAACATCGGCTTAATAGATTCATTAGTTATTTGGGAATATTATTTATTTTGTTGCTGACGATCTACATTCTTGAAATTATATCCAAGTCGCTCAAACTTGGAAGACTAATAACATCGGCTTAATAGATTCATTAGTTATTTGGGAATATTATTTATTTTGTTGCTGACGATCTACATTCTTGAAATTATATCCAAGTCGCTAAAACTTGGAAGACTAATAACATCGGCTTAATAGATTCATTAGTTATTTAAGAATATTATTTATTTTGTTGCTGACGATCTACATTCTTGAAATTATATCCAAGTCGCTCAAACTTGGAAGACTAATAACATCGGCTTAATAGATTCATTAGTTATTTGGGAATATTATTTATTTTGTTGCTGACGATCTACATTCTTGAAATTATATCCAAGTCGCTCAAACTTGGAAGACTAATAACATCGGCTTAATAGATTCATTAGTTATTTGGCATTAGATATATTTTGTTACTAATTTTAATCGGAATTCCCGATAAGCTAGATACTTTAAATGTCAGTCATATCTTAGGATTGGATGTCAATGCAAAACCAGTTGGTTCCTGACCAGCCTTGAAGCGAGCAGAACAAGAAACTTAAATTCAACGGGGGATTTAGATACAATTAGACTAATTTTGAGTAAATCATAAATACATCGTAAAACGAATGCTAGAATAATGATTACACAAGGCTATATAGAAACAAAATAATTATTTAAATAAAGTACATAACTACGTTTTGAAAATGACTAAAAAGTATACTCGTAGAATAATTTATTCTACAGCCATACAGTTGCATAATCACTAACAGATTATTCTCAAAGTTTGTAATACTTAATTTTATCAAATATGATTTAATTGGAAAATAATTACAAATCATTAATTTAAGTAATTGTTAAATTCAAAACGTAAGGGTTAAAATAAAACAGTTTCTGCATTAATAATCAACAAATTCATTGCATTGCAAAATATATAAAGTGTTGCGCAAATTGTAACTAGGACTGATATCCCCAAAAGTCATAGAAATATTCATTATATTGCTTTAGGCTATGCTCTCTACTTTGTGTGAGTAGAAGCACTCCAAGTTTTTTTGTTACGAATTTTACAATTATACAAATCAATGTTTCATAATAACTTAATGTTTTACAATTATAACAATAACAATTCTAACTATCTGTTAAGAATCACTAAAACATATTTTAGGACCTATTTGAGTGGGATTACGAATTTGTATGGGGGTAAGTAATCAGCATGAATGTAGAAGATTTATTTCACAATTTTATTACGATTTAAGCACCTATGTTTTAAAGAATATTTGCATTTAAATATTCATTAAAATAGAAGATACTATATAAATTTTGTGGGCTAGAAAAATATTTTAATTTTGGAAAATCCCCTCCTTTTCTTTTCTTTTATAATTACCAACAGTTAAAGCTACAATAGTTTTTCTAAAAATAAATTAGTTTTTATACAATAAAACAATCAATTTTCTGTTTGGTTGCATATCACGCTTACATAAAATCTATAGTTCTGGTTTTAATAGAAACTAATGTGTGAATATTGAATTTTGTAATCTGAAACCTTTTTACTTGTTTCAGCAACTTATTACAGAGAAAGGACTAGAGTAAGGTGAATTTAGTGTTATGGAGAAACATATATAATACATAGGAGATGCGTATTAACCGCAATACTAGAAGAAACGCTATAAATTCTTAATAATTTTCTGTTAAAAAATTCCAGACTCGCTGAAGTGGGTTACTCGATAAAATATGTTTAAAAAACACAAACACGGAATGTTATTTAACTGAGATACTCACTCGAGTCATTGAACACAAATACTTCGACTCTTCTCCTTCGGTCTCCAGGTGAAACATTGTTATGAGCAATAATATGAAGATAAAATAAAAACACTTCATTTCTTAGCAAAATGTGTTCTCAAAGAGGTATGTACGCACTCAGTCTGTTTATGAGGAAATGAATTTATACACAGCTAATGTGTATGTTTTATATCCTAAATCCTTGAAGGTGTTTACGTAGGGGTACAGGTGTGACGATTACGTTCGAGTAATGTGTGCAAAAAGCTTCAGTGACACACGGTGTATATTTCATCTCTCTGATAACAGTTTAAACAACTTCTTAGTAATAAAATAATAAATTATTTTCAATATTTTGCGTATGGCCCTTTCCCCCTCCAGTAACCGAATGCGTTATATCTTTTCTAAGGTTATCTAACCGCGATTCCTATCCCGGCCTCAGAACCGCAAAGGCAACCTTCTTCTTCATTCTACATCTTCAGATTCTTAGACATGTCGAAAATAAAAGCACCGGACTGGTCTCAAATATTACAAGAGTATCTTACAATTTTAATTGATGTTATCTCACAGAAAATGTTATTTCATACAATTACTACTATAAAGTAATAAACAATAGAGTTGTTTATAAAAATTTATGATATTTCAGCGCAATATAAGTTTTTATTGGACTATACTAAATTATAAAACACTTATTTATGGTTAAATGTTTCCATAGTTTAACAATAATTTATAAATTCTTTTCTTGGAATGTTTTGAATTTATTAGTTATGTATAAATCATTTGGATCGCTTTTGGTCTATTTATTTAGGAATTTTTTTATATTGGCGATACTTAATTAAAACTGCACATTGAATAAAGTTATTAATGAAATCCCAAAACAAAAAGGTTATTTACGAAAATTTATAACACAGCAACTAAATGATTTTTACATATAATATATTTACGTAACTTGTAACATCTAAGTTGTCTAAAGGGTACAGACATGTAAGGAATTTGAAACAACTGATCGCTTAAATTTATCACTAATACAAAAAAAAAATTGAGTAAAGCAGGTTATTGCAGTAGTTTCATTACACTTATGCAACCGCTGGGGATGTGTCCAGCACCTAAAACGAAGGTAAAGGATGACATATAAAGTCTATTAATTTTCGGTATTTTATAAATTATATATGTTTTTTACCGTACCTCATCATCAGGACAGAGTTTATAATTTTTCTAGCAATTTATATTTTGGAATTAGTGCAGTAGTTATTTATTTTGTAGAGTTGGAGAGTTCACAGATGAACCATTGGAGAGTCATAAGGGACTCCTCCTTGTGGGGAGTTTTCTGGTCAATGTTCTGAATGTACTAACCACTAAATTGAAAAAAAAAAACAATAACAACAAGAACAAGAACAACCGCAACAACAACAAGATTAACAACAACTACACACACTACAACAGCAAAAACAACAAAATGAACGACAACAAAAACGACAGCAACAATAATATTAACAGTAATATTTATTATTATCATAATAGAAACGTAATTTAACTATAAATAATAATGATAAACACCGCTGGTTTCATGTAAATTATCATTGGCATTTTATAATCGTACATTTCAATATTGAGATATAGTTTTGAACAGATATTTGGTTTGTTGTTTTAATTTAAATATCAATCGTTCATCTTATAAAACCTCTCGTTGGTATTGTAACATCTCTAAAACTTCAAATGCATGGCAGTTAGCAAGGGATCAAATCTAAAGTCATGTTTAGACGTTTCGTCTGATTTAATGTCGTTTCTAAACCAGCCTTGTCTTTGAATGCTAAGGTTTGTTATGAAACCTGAATTACTTTGGTACTGAAAGGCTTTGAATTGAGCTGGAGTAGAATTAGTGACTGAGTATTTTTTAACAGGTCATGCTATTTGTGCTAGACAGATCAGGTACAATAAGCAATCAATTTATACTACGTAAACCTAATCCTGGCAAGCTCATTTGGTGGTCTAACAACAAAACAGTTTGTTTATACTTTAAATTTCTTTAACGGCAGTGTATATCTTACATTCCTCGAATATTTCTATGATATTTGAAATAACTATTTTTGGTCTGGGTTCCTAGAAGCGTAGACATTGAGAACTGGAGCATTCTAGATGTCTTCAGTGGTGAGTCACAGGGATCTTCAGACATTGAATGTACGTCTACTATAAATATGTACAAATATGCCAGATCACCACATTGTACCTCACTGTAAGTATCAGGCCTAAACAAGGAACATATGGAGACAAAAAATATTATAGACTTTAGTCTTGGTTCGAGAAGAACAGAAAACTGAGAACTGAATTATCTTAGGGTTCTGACTATACAGTGCTTATAAAAGTTAAGAATCTTAGCCTACAATTCCTTATATTGGTAAATTCTATTATTATATTAATCGCTACGGGTAACGACCATGCTTTGAATGGAAAGGTAGAAGAATACTTGACCTTGTAGGCTATATTGTTATCTAAACAACATCAAAATTGCAGTGCATTGTAGGTTGTTGTTTTCCGCTGCCTTTGTCAGTAGTCATTGGTATACTTCATCCAGACTCGGAAGCACATCACAGAGTTAGGTGACCCTCACACACTCGCTGTGACCAAGCCCGGTGGCCTACCTGAGTCACCTACTAGACCGTGGTCTACAAAACTAAATATTTTAAAACGGTTTCATTTAGGATATGCAATTTTAATGACATTTTTAGATTCTACATATTATTCTCTGGAAATAGAGTCCAAACACGACTTACATGTGCCACTCCTAAAGATTATAGTAAAAAATATCGATTTCCGATATTTGTTAAATTAAAAAATAAATATTGACTAAAAATTGACGTAATTTACAATGTAGGCGTCCTCTATTTCAAAGCTATAATATGGCGAATAAAAAATGTCAGTAACAATTTTCTAATTACACTTTAGAAATTTTAGTTTTGTAGACCTAGCATGTGACTCATGTATAACAATGGGAGACAGGTATAAGTGTGTGTGTGTACGTGGAGGAGCGAGGGTCATATAATTCTCAAGGCCGCATCCTACTCTCGATCAAGTGTGCAGTCATTTCCCACATTTATCAATTTCTGAGGACGATATTTGTGTCTATGTGGCTAATGGAAGTATGGCAAAAGCGGGCGATCGTTCCAGTACGTTACACATAGATAGTAGGCAAAGCTTATTTAAATTCAATTTTCTGGTGTATTGATTTTAAATGAACGATCTATGGCATTTAAGTATAGCTAAGATCAGTAACCTACACTGCTCATCGTCAAGAACTTATATTGAAGTTAAACCTACACTGCTCATCGTCAAGAACCTATATTCAAGTTACACCTACACTATTCATCGTCAAGAACCTATATTGAAGTTACACCTACACTGCTCATCGTCAAGAACCTATATTCAAGTTACACCTACACTGCCCATCGTCAAGAACCTATATTCAAATTACACCTACACTGCTCATCGTCAAGAACCTATATTCAAGTTACACCTACACTGCTCATCGTCAAGAAACTATATTGAAGTTACACCTACACTGCTCATACGTCAAGAACCTATATTGAAGTTACACCTACACTGCTCATTGTCAAGAACCTATATTGAAGTTACACCTACACTGCTCATCGTCAAGAACCTATATTGAAGTGACACGTACACTGCTCATCGTCAAGAACCTATATTGAAGTTACACCTACACTGCACATCGTCAAGAACCTATATTGAAGTTACACCTACACTGCTCAACGTCAAGAACCTATATTGAAGTTACAAATACACTGCTCATCGTCAGGAACCTATATTGAGGTTACACCTACACTGCTCATCGTCAAGAACCTATATTGAAGTAACACCTACACTGCTCATCGTTAAGAACCTATATTGAAGTTACACCTACACTGCTCATCGTCAAGAACCTATATTGAAGTTACACCTACACTGCTCATCGTCAAGAACCTATATTAAAGTTACACCTACACTGCTCATCGTCAAGAACCTATATTCATGTTACACCTACACTGCTCATCGTCAAGAACCTATATTGAAGTTACACCTACACTGCTCATCGTCAAGAACCTATATTGAAGTTACACCTACACTGCTCATCGTCAAGAAACAATATTGAAGTTACACCTACACTGCTCATCGTCAAGAACCTATATTGAAGTAACACCTACACTGCTCATCGTCAAGAACCTATTTTGAAATTACACCTACACTGCTCATCGCCAAGAACCTATATTGAAGTTACACCTACACTGCTCATCGTCAAGAAACTATATTGAAGTTACACCTATACTGCTCATCGTCAAGAACCTATATTGAAGTAACACCTACACTGCTCATCGTCAAGAACCTATATTGAAATTACACCTACACTGCTCATCGCCAAGAACCTATATTAAAGTTACACCTACACTGCTCATTGCCAAGAATCTATATTGAAGTAACACCTACACTGCTCATCGTCAAGAACCTATATTGAAATTACACCTACACTGCTCATCGCCAAGAACCTATATTAAAGTTACACCTACACTGCTCATCGCCAAGAATCTATATTTAAGTTACACCTACACTGCACATCGTCAGGAAACCATATTGAAGTTACACCTACACTGTTCATCGTCAAGAACCTATATTCAGGTTACACCTACACTGCTCATCGTCAAGAACCTATATTGAAGTTACACCTACACTGCTCATCGTCAAGAACCTATATTGAAGTTACACCTACACTACTCATCGTCAAGAACCTATATTGAAGTAACACCTACACTGCTCATCGTCAAGAACCTATATTGAAATTATACATACACTGCTCATCGCCAAGAACCTATATTGAAGTTACACCTACACTGCTCATCGTCAAGAACCTATATTCAGGTTACACCTACACTGCTCATCGTCAAGAAACTATATTGAAGTTACACCTACACTGCTCATCGTCAAGAACCTATATTCAAGTTACACCTACACTACTCATCGTCAAGAACCTATATTGAAGTAACACCTACACTGCTCATCATCAAGAACCTATATTGAAGTTACACCTACACTGCTCATCGCCAAGAACCTATATTAAAGTTACACCTACACTGCTGATCGTCAAGAACCTATATTGAAGTTACACCTACACTGCTCATCGTCAGGAACCTATATTGAAGTTACACCTACACCTCTCATCGTCAATAACCTATATTGAAGTTACACCTACACCGCTCATCTTCAAGAACCTATATTGAAGTTACACCTACACTGCTCATCGTCAAGAACCTATATTGAAGTTACACCTACACTGCTCATCGTCAAGAACCTATATTGAAGTTACACCTACACTGCTCATCGTCAAGAAACTATATTGAGGTTACACCTACACTGCTCATCGTCAAAAACCTATATTGAAATTACACCTACACTGCTCATCGCCAAGAACCTATATTAAAGTTACACCTACACTGCTCATCGTCAAGAACCTATATTGAAGTTACACCTACACTGCTCATCGTCAAGAACCTATATTGAGGTTACACCTACACTGCTCATCGTCAAAAACCTATATTGAAATTACACCTACACTGCTCATCGCCAAGAACCTATATTAAAGTTACACCTACACTGCTCATCGTCAAGAACCTATATTGAAGTGACACCTACACTGCTCATCGTCAGGAACCTATATTGAAGTTACACCTACACTGCTCATCGTCAGAGAACCTATATTGAAGTTACACCTACACTGATCATCTTCAAGAACCTATATTGAAGTTACACCTACACTGCTCATCGTCAAGAACCTATATTAAAGTTACACCTACACTGCTCATCGTCAAGAACCTATATTGAAGTTACACCTACACTGCTCATCGTCAAGAACCTATATTAAAGTTACACCTACACTGTTCATCGTCAAGAACCTATATTGAAGTTACACCTACACTGCTCATCGTCAAGAACCTATATTGAAGTTACACCTACACTGCTCATCGTCAGGAACCTATATTGAAGTTACACCTACACTGCTCATCGTCAAGAACCTATATTGAAGTTACACCTACACTGCTCATCGTCAAGAACCTATATTGAAGTTACACCTACACTGCTCATCGTCAAGAACCTATATTGAAGTTACACCTACACTGCTCATCGACAAGAACCTATATTGAAGTAACACCTACAATGTGGAATCGTCTTCCACTGCTTATTGGTATTTTACACTTTAATCTCTTCTTGTCATGTTAGAGTAAACACGTGTCTTCAAGCGGTTTATATTATGAGGGATTTTACGAAATTTATATCCTATTTGTCATCCTCAATACTCTACCTAGTATATGTATTACCCAGTGAGTTCAGGCTGTTAATCGTGACCTTCAATATATTTGGGGCTGGTTTTTCTGCAAACCATATGTTTGTAGGTACGTTATGATACCCAGGTATTGTTTGTAGATATTTGTAAACTGACTGCAGTAAAGGGATATGGGGACAACATATTCTTATGAGTGTAGTTACTGTGGAGGAACAGGAAACACAAAAATATCTAAAGGAACAAAGGCATTTACACTTTGTTTGGTGACACCTTATTATCTACTCACAGTAAATACACTTTCCTTAAGGGGCATTATAAATGACGAATATTGAATCATAAGTAAGTGAGAAAAGCTTAAGATACCGACCGTCTATGGACGTCTTCAATTCTTGCGACGTGTGGAGAGAAAGAGGTGGTTGCAAGTCTTCATGTAAACTCCAACACCCATAGAAATCCCATGGTTCTTGTTTCTGAGTCAAGACCATTATAACAACATCTATACCCTTTACGTAGGCCTATATTGATGTAAGGTATATGATAACAAAACATCAATCATGTAAGGTATATATATATATATATATATATATATATATATATATATATATATATATATATATATATATCAGTTTCACTTATATACTTAAACAAGAATCTTACTTGGTATTTATGCGAGTACTTTCAGAGACTGGTTAGTGTCTCCATCTTCGGGCATACTGTAGATATAATACAGTACTTGATATCGGGCGGACGTACTTTAAGTACATAAGTGAAAGTGATAAGTGTATACAAGAAAACAGTGTTGCATAATCTACAAATATATATATATATATATATATATATATATATATATCAAACAATAATAATATAAATTTAACAAATATTTTGGATAAAATAAATAAAATTAATAATAATATCAAATTTACTTTAGAAATTGAAACAGATATTAAAATAAATTTTCTAGATTTAACAATAACAAGAAAAAATGAAAAATTTGAATATATGATATATCGTAAACCAACTTTAACAAACTAAATTATTCCAAATAATTCTATTCATCCATATAATCAAAAAATGGCTGCTTTATATAACTTATTATATAGAATGCATAAAATACCCATGAATGAAAAAAATAAAATAAGAGAAAAAACAAAATTGATCAAATTGCATTAGAAAACGGTTATAAAAAGAAAACTGTTGACAAACCTAATTATAATATTTTTATGAAACAAAATAATAATTTAATTTGCAATAGTAATAATAATACAATATGGACTTCATTTTTATTTATAGGGCATGAAATAAAAAATATGAGCAAATTATTTAAAAATACAAATATCAAAATTGCATACAAAACTAATAACAAAATAATAAACATAATTAATAACAATTATACAACAATTAATTTACATGAAAAAGGCGGTGTTTATAAATTAGAATGCAAAAGCTGTAATAAAGGTCAAACCAAGAAAAAATTAAAAGAAAGATATAAAGAGCATTTGAATGCTTATATTATTCCAGAAGTATATAAATCAAATTTTGCAAATCATGGTATTAATAATAAGCACCAATTTCCAAATATTGAAAATATGAAACTTATAAAAGAAATTAATAAGGGATTAAGAATGACTATATATGAAGCATTCGAAATATATAAATACAATAGTAATAACAAATTAATAAAAGAACAAATACAAATAATTTCTAAATTTGATACTATATTCAATGTCTATAATGTTACAGAAACAAAATAAATTTGGCAATTTGTATAAATTTAGCAACAACTCTATTTTTAATTTAACGTATGTTTTAAGCCTATAGCTTACATTATTGTAATTTTCATTCCTGATGATGTTGGTAATGTTTACCAACGAAAAGCTTTGAATATAAATTAATAAATATTCTTGTATTTGAATAACCTATGTTGTTTTAAATTATTAAACAAGAAAACGTATTATATATATATATATATATATATATATATATATATATATATATATATATATATTTTATTGTAAGGTATACTTACTATAAAAATAAAATATGCATATAATATTTCATATTTATTTCAAATTAATCCGCATTTTAGTTGATTTTAGCAACTATCATTTGTTATGCTAATTAAGAATTAAGTTAATCGGCTTTTTTTGCAAGAATTGAATAGCCTATAGCAAGTAAATCCATAGCAGCATCTAAATCCAAGCCCACACTAAAACAGAAAAATGACAAGTTTTCAGTTAGTATTCAACATTTTTGTATAACAATTATAAGCAAGGTGGCTCTTATAATGACGAATCTAAGGCGGTGCCAAACAATGTAACTTCTTTGGGGCTTTGAAAACTCAAATTAGTTGCCCAAGAGATCGAGTAGTTACATATACGTCTTATTCACGTTATTTTGTAAAAAACAGATTTGCAAATGCAGATTTTTTATTCAGATATAAATGAAAGATATTATCGGTTTCGTTTTTAGAAATGATTGTTGTTTGACTAATTGTACCTGTAGTATGTTGGTCAATGCAGTAATATTGGCAGTTCTTTCTTCTAGTGTCTTAGTTCTCTTTCTTAAATTTATGAAATAAATAATTCCGAAAAATTTGAAAAATCCAAATTTAAAAAAAAGTTATCCAACCTCTATTATTATAATATTAAAATGGCAAGTTTAATGACGTTATCCTTAAAATTACAATATAGTTTTCAATATAGAAATCAATCACCCTTATTCTGTTTTAAAACAATTCTAAGTAATTATTGTTTTGGCAACACTTCTGTCTTCATCTTCACTGTTGTGTTGTTTTGGTAACACTGTTTTTTCTTCTTCACTGCTGATAAGACTTTTACTCTTTTCTATTTACTTTGTATTAACTTCTTTAAAACCTTTTAATGTGAACTTGTTTACTGATAAAATTAATATTTTGAATTGGCGAAAAATATTTCATTAATTTAAATTACATTTTCCAGGATTTTGTCTGTCACCTTAATATCGTAATAACATTTTCAGAATTTAAAACTAATGAGTTTATCTTAAATCTTTCTTTCGTAAATAATCCTAATGTCGTTACAAACTAAACAATAAAATTCATTAAAGTGTCTGAAATAGGTCGATTAGCAAGTTCAATACATTTCTATAATAGATATTAGCAGTCAGTGATAAATTATGAAAAATAATACACAATCATGTATAAAGCAAATTTTCATATATGAGGAGAATACATTAACCTCCTACATTCTACACTAAAGAAATTTTAAAAAAGTAAAGTGGGTTCATTAAAATGTATTATTTTAAAATGAATGAAAACCAACCTGTGAATTTAAATGAACTTTTTCAGAAATAAGACCTTTGCTTAGTGGAAGAAATAACTTTATAGGTTAATTTATTTTGGCGATAATACGTTTTGTAATACATATATACCTATTTAAATTTCGTAACAAAAGATATACTGAATGAGTCTAACTACTGTAGCAATATAACTCAAGTATGTACCATGTTAAGAAGGTCGAGCTATCTACATCAGCCTTTTTTCTTTTTAAAAACCTATAATTATTAGGTATTTAAAATTATTCAAAAATTAAAATGTTTTTAGTCTAGACATGTTCTCTACATCCAACATCGAAAGGAGAGCCAAAGAAACAAAATGACGTGTTACATTTACTTAATGTTTAATTAAATATAGGTAACACGTATCGGAAACTATAGCCTTTGATATAAAAAAAGATAATTACTCACGTAAGCCAACCGATTGCCGATGCGAACGACTTGCTTCCATTTTCCTCGGGGTTACATCAATATTCCTATATTATGAAATAATCCATCATTTACGTTGTAAACATTAATTTTGTTCCACTCCTTTGAACGTTTAATATAAGCCTATTTGAAATTATATAGCGTAATTTTATGTAATTAAACCCTATTTTATTAGGAATCATTAAATTAAAACATTTTTGTGCGTGGCCTAATATTGATATTAGGTTATATTTTTTCAACTTTCAATTAAATGATTTATGGTTTACGTCTCTAAGCAAACGTTTTTCTCATTGAAAATATTTTTGAGGAGAACGTAAAAAAATATGGAGTTATCTTTGTAGGAGAGTCTTTGTTGAATATTATATTTACTTAATTGAATTGTATAATTAAAAAAATAATCTTGAAAATTTATGTTACATTTATTCATACCGCACCTATCATAATACCTAAAGACATTTCTAGAAAACAGTTACATACAATAAATTAGTGATGCTTTTATCAAAATAAAGTAAATAATAATTTCTTGCAAAAAGGTTTTTTACTTTTAAAATTCCTTACACTATTCAACTATTTTTAGTAGAAACTTAAGTCTAGCTGTAATAATTTGCCAAAACATTTTACAAAATTGTGTTTCAGAAACTTCAATACAAAAACAAAAATTTAACAATATCGGAAGACGTTTACTTACATAGGTTTTAGAACATTTGATGAAGGCATTCTCGAATCCTTCAATCTCCACATACAACGTAGATAAAAGCATTAAGATTAATGTAAAATATTTCATTTCGCTTTGCTGTAGGTAGTATCTTAAGTGATATGGTGACTACGTATTTTCTGACGTATGCGAAAAACACTACAATGAAAGTGGCAAGCACTAACACTGTTTATTACATAGACATATATTAGCTGCCTAGATTTTCACATCAACAAAATAACACTATAAAATCTATTTCTATATATGTATGAATGGCTCTTTCTATCTGTGTATGCTATGTATTGATAAAATATTACTGGTTCTAAATCCATGCTAACATTAATCTATAGTATAAAGTACCAAGGTGGAAGTTTACCTGTTAATATTTAAATTTGTTTGGGGTATTTTTTTGGGGGTTTTCACGCTTTTTTGGGTATACAAATATCTGAAAACGTATTCAAGCCAGTTAGAAGTTACATTTATATTGCTCTATTTATAATTCTATCATAGGTTTTATCTGTAATCCAGTTAGTACAAATAAGTATAAAAGAAAAGGCCAAAATATAATATAATATAATATTATTAAATAATTTTCAAAGTTAAATGACTTTGTAAATTAATTATATTTTTAATAATATTCTTGCATTGGAGTCTTGGGATTATGTTTTATTGCAATATTGTCACAGCAAACAGTGAGTTTAATTTATGAATTCCAGCCCCAATTCCAGTTCTTTCTATATACCTTAGATGAGATATTGCGGAGGGTTTTTTGACTTAAGAAAAAAAATTATAAAATAAATTTAAAAAAAAATAATAATAGAGTCGTTAGAGGAAAAGGATTACAAAATTTCATTCAAATGTTGATTATTATTTTGTTTGTATAAAAATATACCACTTATACTAAGGATTAAATCTGTAGAGGGAGGGCATGAAGATTTTTCCTTATTTGTAACAAAACATTTCTATTTCTATTGACACGATTTGAAAATCTCTGAACAACAGAAATACGATATGTTTTGCTCTCGGCAAATAAGCTCGGACAATAAAAGAGACAAGTCTCATTTTCATCTGTTTAAATTAGTTTTTGAGTTAGCCAATAATTGGCTGTATAGCTCTAGCCCCATAAAGATTTAATTCAGCCATATAGGTTCAGACTGACGTTACCAAAACACTTTCAAAAAACTTTTATCTGTTTGGTAGCTTATATTAACAAAGCATACAAAGAATAATATGAATCTATGAAATTAATTTAATTATCTATACATTACTTTTTTCCGTTGGGTAGCGTAGGATTAAGGTAATCACAATATATGGGACGAGTAACATTTGTCCCAAGGCTTGTACTAAATGGTGAGGGAATTTTTCATCTCTTTTTAACATTTTGTCTATGAAATATTTATAAATCATAATAACAATGTTACATAATATGTCCTTCATTAATACATATTGTCTGGTAAAATCTTTTATTTGTTTATTTTCATAATAGCTTTTTACCCATATTACTATTAAATATAATATTAAAACAATTTATTAAAGTTAGAAATGTTTTAAGAAGTAAATGGGTTTGACTTTCTATTTTAGAGCGTTTATTAAACACAAAACTTATAAAGCGGTTAGGCTTCAATATCGCCCACTGCAGAAGAGTTGTACATTTTTGCGTTCTTCAATCCTAATACAATATGTTTTCTTCAACCATTAGAGACAATATTAGCAGTGAACTTACTTTTCTGTTAGTTTCCTGTCATCTTGTTCCTGAATTAAGACCTCTCTAACAACCTATACCCTTTAGTTATAATTGATAAGGTATATGATAACAATATGATATTAATATCGCTTTTACATTGGTTTTAAATTGAATTAACTGATTTCATGTTTAATACATTATGTATTCTATTACGGTCAGTACTAAACCTGAATTTTGTAAAGTATAGAATAATCCAAAACTAGTGTAACGTTGGTAGCAACTATTTCTATCTCCACTAAAACCGAAAAATCACAAATTTTCTGATAGTTTCTAAAAACAACTGTTCTTGTAATGAGGGATCCTAGGTGGTTTCAATGTGAGCCGACTTGCTTAAGGACCTTTTAAAATGATCTTGTAGAACAAATTATCCAAGAGTAAATTTGAAAAGAAACTACATAAACACATTAATATGAAAGTAATACATGTGCAACGGCCAGATTGACCCTTAAAAAAATATTGGTAATTGGAAAAATTGGTAATCTCAATAAATTGTTTCAAGAAGAAAAGCTCTGGTTGGTTGATAAAAGGAACGGGGCTCACACATAGACTATGCCGCAACGGAAAGAGAAAGCGTAGGCAAGAGTCTAGAGTCGTACTACAGCCATCAAAGATGCAACATTGTATTAAGATCCTGAAATTCCCAATTTGGATTAAAAAACTTATAACAGTGAAAGATACGATACGGGAGTGTTGAGGTGTTTGAGCTTTATGCTCAAATATCCAAATATAAACCACTTCGATCTGTGAAAAATATAATAGTATAAATCGCCGTTATAAGTAAAGTTGGAGAAGACGCCGTCTATTAGAACATGTGTAAAACGCGCTGTGAGTTGTATTCAGTAAAGTTTCAATCAACCCAGTTAGTAAGGCATATAACAAAAAGAAAAAAAAACTATTTACCAAAGTAGACTGGAGATGAGGAACCCATTTCACGATGAGATCCAGACAACAAAGTAATCAGTATAAGGTTTTATAAACAATAATATTTACTTAAATTAGACTTTATTTCGATCTATATTAATTAAAATTTAAAAATGCAATTAAAAGATCCAAGTTAAGCGGAATAAACCACGCATAAGCTAACAAAAATGAACTTTATTTTTTCAAAATTGTCTCTTCCTTTAACAGTTTTTAAGAAATGAAAAGAGGTTATGTCAGTGAATAAAAAATTTTCAATATGGCTTTATTTCTTAACAAACGATATGAATTATCTTTGGTTATGTATAAAAAACATACTTATTGTAATTATGGTCAAGTAAAAATGTTTCAATATGTAAAATAAATGCTAATCTATTCATTAACCAAGCTTTTGGGTAAGTATTTGCCAGACTAAAAGGCCTTTGTTTAGATTAGGTAACATATACTAGCAATAAATGAAAATTTTTCAATAGAACTATAACAAATATAATGATAGGTAATGAACCATTAGGCTTTGAGTGTATCAAATATGAGAGTCGAAAGTGTAAATTAAAACTTTGGGTACATGAAAAGTATATAGCCTAACTTAAGTGAAGGTAGAATAACCTAGAAAAATAATGTACAAATAATATGAAAGTTTATTGATCATTATTGTGAAATGAGATATATATTATTGGGGTTTTGGAGAGGCTATGTTCATTCTAAAACGAAGGGTCTTAAATTTAAATTATTTACCATTAGTATACAATAAGAAAAGGAATAAGAAATAGCGCGTCTTCTAGCTATAAATACCACGAATAACATTTTTCCGAGAGCTTTTGGTACGTCATCATCTTTATTTTCTTTGCTGAACACATCTGACGGGATCTCATATTTTACACGTTACTAAGCACGTTGATTACTTTTGCATTATTGTCACAATTCTTGTTTGTCTTAATTCTTCCCAGTTCCATTTTAAATCATATAGAACTATGTTTTCTTCTTTATCCTCATCGGCCCCGGAGTGTTACATATGTCACACAAATTTGCCATTTATCCTCCTCGGCCCCGGAGTGTTACATATGTCACACAAATTTGCCATTTATCCTCCTCAGCTCCAAAGTGTTATATACTTCACACAAATTTCCCATTTATCCTCCTCGGGTCCACAGTATTATGTGTCACACAAATTTGCCATTTAACCTCCTCGGCTCCGTAGTGTTACATATGTCACACAAATTTGCCATTTATCCTCCTCGGCTCCACAGTGTTATATACTTCACACAAATTTCCCAATTATCCTCCTCGGGTCCACAGTATTATGTGTCACACAAATTTGCCATTTAACCTCCTCGGCTCCGTAGTGTTACATATGTCACACAAATTTGCCATTTATCCTCCTCGGCTCCACAGTGTTATATACTTCACACAAATTTCCCATTTATCCTCCTCGGGTCCACAGTATTATGTATGTCACACAAATTTGCCATTTAACCTCCTCGGCCCCGTAGTTTTTTATACTTCACACAAATTTCCCATTTATCCTCCTCGGGTCCACAGTATTATGTATGTCACACAAATTTGCCATTTAACCTCCTCGGCCCCGTAGTGTTATATATGTCACACAAATTTCCCATTTATCCTCCTCGGGTCCACAGTATTATGTATGTCACACAAATTTGCCATTTAACCTCCTCGGCTCCACAGTGTTATATACTTCACACAAATTTCCCATTTATCCTCCTCGGGTCCACAGTATTATGTATGTCACACAAATTTGCCATTTAACCTCCTCGGCCTCGTAGTTTTATATACTTCACACAAATTTCCCATTTATCCTCCTCGGGTCCACAGTATTATGTATGTCACACAAATTGGCCATTTAACCTCCTCGGCCCCGTAGTTTTATATACTTCACACAAATTTCCCATTTATCCTCCTCGGGTCCACAGTATTATGTATGTCACACAAATTTGCCATTTAACCTCCTCGGCCTCGTAGTTTTATATACTTCACACAAATTTCCCATTTATCCTCCTCGGGTCCACAGTATTATGTATGTCACACAAATTTGCCATTTAACCTCCTCGGCCTCGTAGTTTTATATACTTCACACAAATTTCCCATTTATCCTCCTCGGGTCCACAGTATTATGTATGTCACACAAATTGGCCATTTAACCTCCTCGGCCCCGTAGTTTTATATACTTCACACAAATTTCCCATTTATCCTCCTCGGGTCCACAGTATTATGTATGTCACACAAATTGGCCATTTAACCTCCTCGGCTCCGTAGTGTTACATATGTCACACAAATTTGCCATTTATCCTCCTCGGCTCCACAGATTTATATACTTCACACAAATTTCCCATTTATCCTCCTCGGGTCCACAGTATTATGTATGTCACACAAATTTGCCATTTAACCTCCTCGCCCCCGTAGTTTTATATATGTCACACAAATTTCCCATTTATCCTCCTCGGGTCCACAGTATTATGTATGTCACACAAATTTGCCATTTAACCTCCTCGGCCCCGTAGTGTTATATACTTCACACAAATTTCCCATTTATCCTCCTCGGGTCCACAGTATTATGTATGTCACACAAATTTGCCATTTAACCTCCTCGGCCCCGTAGTGTTATATATGTCACACAAATTTGCCGATTATCCTCAAATTTGTGTGACATATAACACTGTGGGCTCGAGGAGGTTTAATCAACGATTAGGTTCTGCTGGAAAAATCTGCGATCCCTAAGAAAAATTAAGCCTATTAAGGGCCTATTATCTTTTACCCCAATAAGGTTTTTATTATTAAGCGCTCTGAACTGGTTTTTGATGGTTCTTGAAAATCCTTAATCTCTTGATTAACATTTCACATCATGTATGGCGGTAAAAACACCAGTTGTCATTTTACAAAATAATTTTAGGTAAAAAAATAAATTTGATTATTATTAAGTTGTTACTTAAGGTAATATTAGACTTAAGACCGAACAATTGATAATTGTAAAGATGTTTTTTGTCTGTTGTTTTTCCGCTGGCGGAGAAATAATTTTTATTGTAGTTGTGTCGAAACCAATGTGAACGTAGTAAAATTTAGAGACATTAAAGTTCAATCCATTTTAATAAGCAATGAATTAATTTTTGTTAAGTGCAGTAATTCGAACAATTCTTCACTCGGTTTAATCTATTAAAAATACCTACGATAATATGCAAAAACGTAAAACAAATAAGACGCATTTTAGTTCAGAATGAAAGTATTATAATATTTCGTTTTCATAAGATAAAGTAAGCAGCACAGATTCAGAAGTGAGTATTACATCTGTCACTAAGTTTTACAATAGTTTATAAAGGTAGCATGCGTTACTGATAAACCTTCATGACTAAGACGGCGATGAATTTTGAAAGGGACGTACGATTCAAGTACAGTATTGTCAGATATTAGGTAAGCTAAATCGTAGAAAATAAAATAAAATGTACAAATAAGTAACACAAAGCCATTATTCATCGCTTTTTAGATAAATTGATACGTCTCATTACAGTTCGGAGAAGTTGTTAATATTTTAGTTTGACATATGTAAAAGAGAATAGCATAGTCTCAAGCTATGCGTCAATATGTTTATTAATAATTGAATTAATATAGTTCTATTATTTTTTTAAAAACTCCTATAGAGGTATTTAATTTTGTTATTAGCTATTTCAAACTGTATAGACATTATTTGCTTTGTGTGGAACTGTGAATCCCTTCTAGAAGTAGGCCTGTGTTCCAACATGTGGAATATATTTCCATTCTTGTAGACATATAAAAGTAGAACTTGCAAGGTGAGGTTATTCAGTAGAATCTTTAGTAGACCGTTTACTGTAGATTGTATTGATGAATTACTTACCACGATAAATCAGTGAAGATAGACACTGAAAACAAGCACTGCATATCTGTTCAGAGTATTCATTCATTGTCAGGTTCACAGACTACATATTTATGTTGCTGAGGATACTACCTTCCACGAGACGAAATATTTAATTACAATATTATTAGTATTAGCTGTTTGCTATATACAAATTGAAGGATCCGATATTGTCACCTTTCGGAAATGTCGCTTTTCTAACATAATTACAACAATTGTTGCAGATATTTTCAAAGCAATGCTTAATGAATGTTGGAGCAGAATTACTTTAGTTCTGGCGCATTCACATAGCAACAAAACTTTCTTGTTATATAAAGAGAATAGCTCTTGTGATTTATAGTTGTAGTAGCAGTTCATACTGCGTTGTGTAAAAGCAAGAATGTAGCACTGTGGTAAAGTTTTATTAGCAAACTGGGATAGATGTAGGGCCTTCTGCAATAGCGCGTCTAAACATAAGGTTTTATTAACTTTGTATTGAATGTTAGAGGTATTTATTTGTAAGAGACCAAAGTCAGCGATCACATTCCACTTAAATTAAAATAATTTTTGAAGCAAATTAGCTTTAAAATGAGCAACAAAGGTTTTCTGTTTAACTTTAACAAATAACATTAAAGTTTATTTTTCGCTTTGTTTAAATAGATAAATAAACATTAACATACTTTCCAATTGCTGTTACTGAGTTATTACATTTATTTAATTAAAAGGATGACATTATAAATTCACTCCTTCCATACATATATACATTTTTGTTTATAAAAGATTTTATAAAATTTTTGTTTACTAACTACGTTGAATGGTCTAATGATCACCGCGATAAAATTTTATTGTTATACATTTTACAGGGTCTGTGTAAGAAGTATTGAAAAAATGTCGTAAAACTAATTCTATTCTAGACAATGATATACGGTATTAATTCAAGATTGTTGAAAATACATGTTTAAAAACTTTAATACATTTTTGCCTGAGGTTTGTTTATATATGTGAGAGCAGTGACGTTTTCACCCAGTTATATAGATTTTTTGCAAATTATAGCTTAGGATATCGATGAGCGAGCTACTTTATCAGTTTTTCTGTGTGTTTAGCTCTTTGTCAGTTTACCGAACAAAGATCTAAAATCAAAGAGTTTAATTTGTAATGTGTGATTTGGTGTGTTATGCATAATATCTGTCATTGTTGTTTTCCATAGTTTTAGGGAGTGTTTCTGTTTAGTTATTGGGTGATCGAGGAAATGTGATGTAATGCAAGTATTGTAGTCAAGTGTTGTTTTAGGTGTATTTTGTTGACACGATACAAAGGTTTTTCGCATTGTCGTGTGTTGTCAATATTTAATATGATATTGTCGAACCCTGCACCAGTAAATATTTTGTTGTGAATGTATTTAGTTTTATCGGATTATGGTTTTAGATGTGCTGTAGAAATATTTTGTTGTGAATGTATTTAGTTTTATCGGATTATGGATTTAGATGTGCTGTAGAAATATTTTGTTGTGAATGTATTTAGTTTTATCGGATTATGGATTTAGATGTGCTGTAGAAATATTTTGTTGTGAATGTATTTAGTTTTATCGGATTATGGATTTAGATGTGCTGTAGAAATATTTTGTTGTGAATGTATTTAGTTTTATCGGATTATGGATTTAGATGTGCTGTAGAAATATTTTGTTGTGAATGTATTTAGTTTTATCGGATTATGGTTTTAGATGTGCTGTAGAAATATTTTGTTGTGAATGTATTTAGTTTTATCGGATTATGGATTTAGATGTGCTGTAGAAATATTTTGTTGTGAATGTATTTAGTTTTATCGGATTATGGATTTAGATGTGCTGTAGAAATATTTTGTTGTGAATGTATTTAGTTTTATCGGATTATGGATTTAGATGTGCTGTAGAAATATTTTGTTGTGAATGTATTTAGTTTTATCGGATTATGGTTTTAGATGTGCTGTAGAAATATTTTGTTGTGAATGTATTTAGTTTTATCGGATTATGGTTTTAGATGTGCTGTAGAAATATTTCACTAACGAAGTATGATATGTAATTATTTAAAAGAGTATTTTTTCTCTGTAAAGTTTTAAAGGGTGTCCAGCATATCAGAAATATTTATTTGTAGCAGCTTTTATTGTTTATTATGAGTTGAGTTTTTAAATTGTCAAGGTCTTTGTTTTGACAGGGAAAATTTCCACCAATGGGACAAAAAGACATACATTCAATTAAAAATAATAAATATTCATCTTATGTTAAACAAATAATAGAACAAAAGTCAGAGTTAGAGAAACACTCTTCACAACCCAGAAATTCTTCTCATTAATAAAACTATCACATACCACACTAAGGGAATATGAAAACAAGCGAAACAATATGAAATCAACAATGTTTGAGCACAGTTTTCAAATCCTGCCTTTAAAGTCACCATGCCGACAAAACCCAACCTAGAAACTAATGACTATTAATTATTATAAATTTGAAACATTTTATCATGTTAAGTTTATAAAAATAATTGCTTAAAAAATGGTTTTTACAAAAAATACTTTACAATTAAATATCTTTTCAAACTTCTTTTGGAAAGTTTCCAAATATATGAACAGTGTTGTTAATTGGCTGCAGAATCTACATCAGGCTAGTTTGCATATAGTACTTACAACATTTACTGCTTTAATCTTCTACCATTTGTTATATACCTTCTATAAACATCTCACAGTCATTAGCTGTCATCAGATTCCTACGGACATTTTCTTACCCTTACCACCAACTTAGCTCATTTCCGGCCAGCTCATCTCCTAACTTCCACTCTTTGATGTTACACTACACCTCGTTCAAACTTACCACACCGGTTCAAACTTATATCTCAAAAAATAAATCTTTAAGAAAAACCAACTACTGAATTTATAATAAAACCTATTGACCACCTATAATCCCTTTAGGCTTTAATCGGAAACATGGATTCTTTGAGAGACATTTTTAACTTGAAGGGTATTTTACAGTTATATTCTACTGAAACGTATTTTGCATAAAAGAAAAATAACTGCTAATTGGAAAATACCAATTTAAAAAAAATTTTATATCAGACTTTAAAAGTAATTTATAATTTGGTTTACTCTACATGTTTTTGTATTTCTATGTAACTTTCAATGAGAAATACTTTTACATTTTCAAGATAGTTTTTATAGAAACACGTTTTATTTAACTTATATATAAATTTATGTTTTTTTGGACCTAATCAGTCCACAATTTATATTAACAAACCCTAATTTCCTAACCTATTTACAAATGTCTTAAAACTCATAATTGATAGTGAAGTATTACCACTTTAATAACCTAACTTATTTTGAGATGTTTTATTATTATAATTAATAATTTGCTCTATCAATATAATTTCTATTAAAAATCATAAATTGCCACAAATTATTTATCTTTTAATAATTAGAAAGATTAAAATTGCCATACCTATTCAAAAATAGAAGTATCAGTTTATAAATCATGATACAATAAAAGCCTAATTATTCAATTTCAGTTCAAAATATAATTATTCAACTAATTAATGGTTTTTTACTAAATTTGCATTTATCATGTTATCCATATTAAATACAATTAAAATCCTCTAGCATAAGCCAAAATATATATTATTATTAAAATTAGTTTTCGTTTTATACACAATTACCTGAGTATTTATTTATGGACAAATCTCTTTTTAAAACTTAATATTCTTACCAAAACATATTTATCTATTAAAAATATATTATTTATCATTATCTATAGCTAACAAAATGATTACTCACGATTTATTTGTTTAATAAAGCATAACCGAATGTATATCTCTCAATTTCCATTACAGGGAAGCGGTTGTACGGAAATCTTGTTTTAAAATTTAATAAATTCACTATATTAGGATAAGAGGTATTTATCTGTCTTATGCTATTTATCTTGTACAAATTTTTAATAATAATTATTAATGCTAGAAATAAACTTATAATTTCAGAGAACTTAAAGTTTATAAAGGCTTCCCCACATTTTCAGTCGTTGTTTGGTGTTCTCTTCTGACATCTTTATTCTCTCGGCAGTATCTTTGGTAAACAGTTTTCCTTGTCTTATTTCTTCTTTATTAAATTTTTATTTTGAATATGTTAATAAAGTTTGATAATTTGGAATTTCGACTAACTTTTCTAAAAATTACATATCTTATGACGTTTTCTAAAAGTTTATAAAGTTCGGCGTCTTAGACATTCAAAGTTCTTGGTACATGGTCGATATTGGTCGTCTCTGATACTTTGGCATAAAGCCCAAGTATCCGGAACACCTCCGAATCACATTTTGCTCTACAGATCTCTATTTACTCCACACTAGTCATTAGTCAATATTCTTGGAGCAGTAATAAAAGAAGTCTAATTGTTTCAATATATTGGTCTCCACTAACTCTTAGGGAGGCAACCAAAGCTATTTGTCCTCGTGAAATAACTTGTAGATGCCGTTTTTGGTAATTACAATATATTTTACGTAATAATATTATATATTTTTATCAAATTTCATCTTATTTACAATGCCAAGTAACATACTTCCTAGAGGATGAAACGAGAAATTTGGAGTAGGAGAAAATTAAGACAAGTCAGTTATATCAACTTCCAGGCAATAAGGTTTTCGAACCTTTGAGAGCAGGGGTCATTGGGAGTCTTCACATTTTAAATCTGATCAAATTTAGTTTCCATGATACTTGTGCATGAGTTAAGACGCTTTAAAAAAATATAAATGTTAAATTATGTATTGACATAACGAAAATTATAACATTATATATATATATATATATATATATATATATATATAAATTTGGTTTAATTTTTTTTCGATATTAGTCAAAAGATATCATGTGTATTTTGTAGCGTACTCATCACTGTCTATTATTCATACCCTGCGTGACCAAACCCTGCAGTTCTGGTCACGGAAACAATAGTACCCGGGGCAACAAGGTAATCCCAAATCACACTGAAACAGAAAATGTCATTAGTAGTCAGTTAGTTCTAAAAATCTTTAATAAATTGCTCTAAATAATAAGATTGTTCGAGTAGTAACCAACCGAAAGCAGAGTAAACTAGAAGTAAATTGCAAATGGACACTCATGATACACACATATTGATAAGGTGATTCAAAGGTAATGTGAAAAGAAACTCCCTAAAGAAGTTAATGTAGAAGGAGTACTTTTGTAGATATAGTTTTGCCATAACAGTTCAATGGAAAAATCTATTTCACTTCTACTAGCATTTTTTTTATCGATGCGAATTTCTTTTACCTGACCATTTGAAGTTATAGCGGGATAATTATTTTTTGCCATAAAATTAAAATAAAATATAAGTATTACTAAATTAAAGACTGTATTATTAAAACATTGTGTAAACCCTTATCATGTGCGTATAGAATGAAGGCTGAGTTGAAATTAAATGATAGTGTTGCAATAACGTTATCGCAATTTAAACTCAATGAATTTAGTTTAGGTTTTCGTTGCGTAAATATTCTATATTATCTTTGAACGTAGAGGAATAGATAGTGTTACAGTCAGTAATAGGTCTATAATGTATCCTAAAAGTTTTTGTAACACAGTAGTAGTAACTACTCAATTAAAATGGATGTTACACATTTGTAAATAAGGTAATTAAATAAGTATAATACATCATTTTCCTATTTTCTGTTTAAAAAAAACATTTTTCAAGTATTGTTGTGTAGCTTACAACGAAATACAATGTTTTAAAATTAACTGACAATTATATCGGGAATTTAAATTGACTATTTCATGATTAAGAAATAATGTGTACTGAAAGAGCTCTGTTAATAGTATTTGGTTTTATTAATGAATCATCTACTGATTGACAGGGCAATGTATAATACATTTTGTACAAACAACAATTAAACGTAATACAGTGTCCAGAATGAGATTTACAGGAATTATAGCTTCGAGCAATGTACAATATCTAAAATATTTATCTTAATAAAATTATTACAACTCCAGCGATCTCTACAAGGCTCTCCAATCTTTCAAGAATTATAATTACTATTGATTTTAAATTTAATGTGCAGACCAATTTGTATAGTGTATATTTGCTTTATGTTTTAAAGAGACAATGGCCTCACATAGACACAAACGTGCAGGAGTTTTATGAAGAAAAATATCTACTAAAATATTACACATTACAAAATAATAGAAAATATTAAATTCTTGATACAAATCAGTGTATTTAAACACACCGCAGTTAACATAACACTAGATGGAACTACTAGATGAGAGATAATTAAAGTCAAGTGAAGTGCTCTTCCAATTATAGTGGGCATTGATTTTTTTGTGATATGGTTTTTGTAATTCTGAACTAATAATGTCTACAACAAATGGTTATTTTAGACTAAAAATTATCTAAACAGTAATGTCAAAACTTTTTGAACGAAAGTATTTAAACATAATAATAAAAATATTAGAACACGTTTACTTACACGGTCCGTGGAACACTAATTGTTCCCTTCAACATCCAGATAGAAAGCAGCTAATATTAATAAAATTGCAATTAAATATTTCATGATGGTTTCGTGGTTCGTAGCTTTATAACTAAGATATCTGTTTAAAATCTCTACATTAAAAGTCGTAGTGCCTATTTTGTAAGTAAAATCCTTGAGAGACATTTAATGTCACTGATGTAGCGACGAAGGTTTTTCGAAAGAGATAAGTAATGGATAAAAAAAGGGTCGTAAGCAAGCTCACTGTTTATTATATACATATTATCTGTCTGATTATATTTTAACCAACTTCAACAAATAACCCAATAAATTCTTCTGTTATACATTACATGAACAGTCTCAGATATGGGGCTGCCCTGTGACAACAGAATGGGTTGTACGCTAATTTCAGAATTCCAATATCCTTTAATCTGATTTCATACCAGCAGTTTCTCTACTACTTATGTGTTTTAAACAATTCTCTGTTGTTCATGTTTGATGTGTCCGCATGGATAACAATTTAAACCTTATATATAAGTTCTGCATAATCGTAGCAAACATATTCCCGTCTTTTTGAAGTTGTATCTTCATATGGCATAAAACATACTTGAAACCATTCGTCATATGGCATACACTTATGTTTGAAAACTCTAAAAAAGAGTTTCTAAACATAGTGCTTCAAGTTATATCTCTGCGAGATATAAAATTACTTTGTGAATTGTACCTTTGAACGCCTCCAACCATGTAGGTCTATATAAACTTCTTCGTCCAAGTTTAAAGACTGAATTGAATTAATTTATATATTAAAAGTATATAAAATCCAATTATTAGTTTCTGCTTTTTTAAATTTAGTGGCTTAGGGTTTCGGGTTGTAACTCTTACAAAACTTGTGCTTGCGAAACTAAAATATTCAAACCGGACCTTATTTAAATCGCTCCTTTATAGCATGCCCTATACTATCAGTATTCTATCCCCTCTGCGTTCACTGTAGTGTTGTCGATCCGTCCTTACTACCTAAACTATTTCCTTTTGCGTATAAGGGATTTCCACGATTTATTCAGGCGTCTAGGTAGGGCAATATTCTACAATTAATATTTTCACAAAATATATCTCTTCACTGTTGAGATTTCGTTAGGACTTTTTCATGCTTTACTTCAAGATATAAATTTGAAACTAAGTTCGTACAAATTACAACTTAAAAAAAAATTAATTTTATTCCTTTCCCCTCTTTTCTCAATGTTTTGAAATCTTTCCTTTCATCTAGTAGAGATAATATTCGCTTCAATTGTTAGTTTTGACATTAGTGGATAAAATACAGACATAATATATGTCTGTAAAAGATATATTTAATAACATTAAATATTACCATTATATAAAGAGAAAACGTTTGTTAGTTCTCAAAAGGCTGAAACAAGACCTGACCGATTGTTTTGAAGTTTTCAATGAAGTTTGTTTATTACACTTTGAATGACATAGGAATTACAATAAAAACAAATAGGACTATTTTGGCCATAGCGCAGGAGAGATAATTTACTTTGCGTTTTGCTTTTACTTCCCACAGGAATGGCGTCCTGCGGCCGCCGCTATACAATACGCATAACTATCTCGCAGGGGCAGCTAGGAAACGTATATGCATAAGAAATTGACAATATTTCTTGTGGTTTTAGTCTAAGAGACTACTAATAAAAAATATCCATACGAGTGTTATCCAGGCTACCAATCTTTCTGGATCAGTAGCGGGAGAAATTGCCTTTTTACTCCGTATGCATAGGATTTTTACTGAGATGCTATTAAATCTAAAGATATTTCAATTTCCCATTTAAGGTTCATTCGGAATTACAATTAATAAGTCTTAATGCCAAACATTTGAATATGTTGTTATTGATTTGCGCTCTGACTTTCTCACAAAAACAATTAAATGTGGGTGGATCAAGAACAGGGAATCTGGAAAATCAGTTAACTCTATTAAACCAGAAATTTTAAAAACAGAAAAAAAGTTATTTACTCTGAAGTTCTTTAAAATAAATATTTTAAAAGATCATATTACACACTCCAGTTATAACGTGGGCGAGGCCATGACGAGGGATGATAGGTTAGTTTGCAAAACAGATGTTCATAAACGAAGGATATTGTAATTAATTTACTGTAAATTATGATTTTATAATTCTATTTAATCGAAAAAGTCTTTAACTTATAGGTTAATAAATATAAATATATAATTAATTACTAATCTATAGTAATCCCATTTTTTTTCTAAAATAAGCAATGATATATAATTGATAATTATATATTTTGAAAAGGAAAGATCGTTCTATAGGGAATTATAAAAGAAGTGTAAAGGTACAGGATTTAAAATCACTTTCCCATCACTAATTCTTTTGAGCTTTATTTCAACACTTTCAAAAAATATCTTGGTGTAGATGGATTGAAAATCCATGTGTTTCATGCGGAAAAATTTAATACTCGTTTTTTTTCTGTGTCGCCTTACAATCCTGCATTGCCTAGAGTGCCTTACCACCCTGCATCGCCTCGAGTGCCTTACCACCCTGCATTACCTCGAGTGCCTTACCATCCTGCATTGTCTAGAGTGCCTTACCACCCTGCATTGTCTAGAGTGCCTTACCACCCTGCATTGCCTCGAGTGCCTTACTACCCTGAATTACCTCGAGTGCCTATCATCCTGTATTGTTTCTATCGCCCTACCACCCTACATTGTCTCGAGTGCCTTACCACCCTGAATTTCCTCGAGTGCCTTACCACCCTGCATTGCCTCGAGTGTCCTACTATCCTGCATTGCCTCGAGTGCCTTACCACCTAGTATTGCCTCTATTGCCTTACCACCCTGCATTGCCTCGATTGCCTTACCACCCTGCATTACCTCAAGTGCCTTACCATTTAGAGATTATACCATTTATTCAAAAACGAAAGAAATGTTTTTCCTAAATCAAAACTGTGAACTTTATTTAAAAAAATATGTTTAAAACATTTTTTATTTAAAGTCATGAACCAATTATTGATAGTTGTGTAAACATTCCAACGTTTAAAGAATTTGTCCCGTAAAATATCATCTTACGAGTTTTGTTAACGTTTTTCCTTTGTGTTTAGATTGTACACAACGCGTACAATTTTTAAATTCATGTTTCTAAAACGAACACATTCTAAACGCCGTAACATTAGGTGAAATAGAATTAAAAGTCTTCACTACGAGAAACTGATTTAGGGAACCAAAAAGTAGAAAATGTTAAAAATGCCTTAAACTAAATTAAAGTAAAGAAAACGACAGACGTAAAGGCGCAAGAATGAGTTACCTTATATCTAAAATAGCTTTTTTTGGCAAAAGGAACTAGGTTTAATGATGTTATTCTTTTGGGATTCTAATAACCTCTGAGTAATCAGAATTATCTATGAATTCCTTCATAGAGCTATAATTTAGAGTACGCTGATATAGTAAGTCTATTAAATGTTCAAAATTGTAATTGCCAGTTTTAATACTTAAACATTTATTGTGTTTGTTATACCGTTACTGCCACATATGTTTGTTTGCTCAGAGATTGTTGTGTTGTTGTTCATGTTTACATTTAATGTGTTTGTTATACCGTTACTGCCACATATGGTTGTTTGCCCAGAGATTGTTGTGTTGTTGTTCATGTTTACATTTAATGTGTTTGTTATACCGTTACTGCCACATATGTTTGTTTGCCCAGAGATTGTTGTGTTGTTGTTCATGTTTACATTTAATGTGTTTGTTATACCGTTACTGCCACATATGGTTGTTTGCCCAGAGATTGTTGTGTTGTTGTTCATGTTTACATTTAATGTGTTTGTTATACCGTTACTGCCACATATGGTTGTTTGCCCAGAGATTGTTGTGTTGTTGTTCATGTTTACATTTAATGTGTTTGTTATACCGTTACTGCCACATATGGTTGTTTGCCCAGAGATTGTTGTGTTGTTGTTCATGTTTACATTTAATGAGTTTGTTATACCGTTACTGCCACATATGGTTGTTTGCCCAGAGATTGTTGTGTTGTTGTTCATGTTTACATTTAATGTGTTTGTTATACCGTTACTGCCACATATGGCTGTTTGCCCAGAGATTGTTGTGTTGTTGTTCATGTTTACATTTAATGTGTTTGTTATACCGTTACTGCCACATATGTTTGTTTGCTCAGAGATTGTTGTGTTGTTGTTCATGTTTACATTTAATGTGTTTGTTATACCGTTACTGCCACATATGGTTGTTTGCCCAGAGATTGTTGTGTTGTTGTTCATGTTTACATTTAATGTGTTTGTTATACCGTTACTGCCACATATGGTTGTTTGCCCAGAGATTGTTGTGTTGTTGTTCATGTTTACATTTAATGTGTTTGTTATACCGTTACTGCCACATATGGTTGTTTGCCCAGAGATTGTTGTGTTGTTGTTCATGTTTACATTTAATGTGTTTGTTATACCGTTACTGCCACATATGGTTGTTTGCCCAGAGATTGTTGTGTTGTTGTTCATGTTTACATTTAATGTGTTTGTTATACCGTTACTGCCACATATGGTTGTTTGCCCAGAGATTGTTGTGTTGTTGTTCATGTTTACATTTAATGTGTTTGTTATACCGTTACTGTCACATATGGTTGTTTGCCCAGAGATTGTTGTTTTATTGTTCATGTTTACATTTAATGTGTTTGTTATACCGTTACTGACACATATGGTTGTTTGCCCAGAGATTGTTGTGTTGTTGTTCATGTTTACATTTAATGTGTTTGTTATACCGTTACTGCCACATATGGTTGTTTGCCCAGAGATTGTTGTTTTATTGTTCATGTTTACATTTAATGTGTTTGTTATACCGTTACTGCCACATATGGTTGTTTGCCCAGAGATTGTTGTTTTATTGTTCATGTTTACATTTAATGTGTTTGTTATACCGTTACTGCCACATATGGTTGTTTGCCCAGAGATTGTTGTTTTATTGTTCATGTTTACATTTAATGTGTTTGTTATACCGTTACTGCCACAAATGGTTGTTTGTCCAGAGATTGTTGTGTTGCTGTTCATGTTTACATTTAATGTGTTTGTTATACCGTTACTGCCACATATGGTTGTTTGCCCAGAGATTGTTGTGTTGTTGTTCATGTTTACATTTAATGTGTTTGTTATACAGTTACTGCCACATATGGTTGTTTGCCCAGAGATTGTTGTGTTGTTGTTCATGTTTACATTTAATGTGTTTGTTATACCGTTACTGCCACATATGGTTGTTTGCCCAGAGATTGTTGTTTTATTGTTCATGTTTACATTTAATGTGTTTGTTATACCGTTACTGCCACATATGGTTGTTTGCCCAGAGATTGTTGTTTTATTGTTCATGTTTACATTTAATGTGTTTGTTATACCGTTACTGCCACATATGGTTGTTTGCCCAGAGATTGTTGTTTTATTGTTCATGTTTACATTTAATGTGTTTGTTACACCGTTACTGCCACAAATGGTTGTTTGTCCAGAGATTGTTGTGTTGTTGTTCATGTTTACATTTAATTTAGGACAGTTTATCAGTATAAAGAAACATAAACAAAAAACGATCTATCTGTGAAAACTAACAATTTAGTGTGGAAGTTGGAATCCAGCTACTCAATTTGGCTTCCACAATCCCCTAGTAAATATAGACAAAGGTAGTGTGGTTAGGATGTACATATTGCAGAGAATAGATGAATTGACTAAATCTTGCGATGGTGTGTGAAAAAATGTTTCCAACGAAATTGAAGTACAAATATTTAACAACTTTCCTACGTCTTTTTACAGTATTTTCAGACACAATTTTAATATTTCAAGTTTATCTTGGAAAACATTTGAGTAAAAGTTAAATTTGAAATTATGAGCAAAATATATCTCTTTTCAATAGTAACCTATTTCTATATAATTTCATTTCCTACTTGACACTTTGAGATTAAGAAGCTTGGAACTTGACTTCCCCTCTCGACCTGGTCGTTAGGTTTAAAGTTAAACTCAAATACTCTTTATCTAAAATTGTTATCGTATTATATTTAAAAAAATAACATGACTAATATGTCTGTGAAAATGTTACTTGTTGCAGCCTATTCGCTTTTCTAGATATCGATAATATCTCAATTAGTTATTTAAAAATGTATAACTTTATCTTATGCTACAATTGTAGGTTTATTTATAGAGATTTTATTTTTTAATTTCACTTGAGTTACTACTTTTTCTGTTATTTTGAAACTCTACTCTTAAACTTTACCTAATATATTTTAAACATATTGAAAATTTATTTTGATACGCTAGGAATTCCCTACGATGAATCTCTTTTATAGATTCGACCAAAACTGTCCGCTCATGTAATGTTTCTGCCATTGTGGTTCGAGATCATCTTTCTGGTTTCTTCTTACTTCTGCGATAAATTTCTTTCAAAAATAAATCGTGACCCACCAACTAAATGTCTAGCTAGAAATACATTTTATTTAAAAAAATAATGTAGGCTTACTGTATTAAACACAGTTTGAACTATTTAACAAAAAACATATTGCACTTTTTAATTTTACACAATTTGCATAGACAATTTTGATACATTCGTTAAAAAATGTTTCAAGTTAAACACATTAAAGAATTTTACAATTCCATGAAATATTATTTTCTTTCTAGAAACAATATTAATAAACATAATTCTTATCGTATTTAAAAGTTTTAAAAACTACAGTTTTTTTTATCCTTCAGTGTAGCCTACATATGGGTGCACATTTTGTGATCATGTATTTTAAAATAATAAAAATAATTTCATAAATACATAACGTCCAAGTAGATAGCCATTTGATATACAAGTAAACAAACTTGCTAAATAGCAAGTAAACATTATACGATATTTATTGGCCGTGAGGTTTGCCAGCCTGAAAATTGGGTTCACATCACAAGAGCAGTGATGTTGGGTTAGTTGCGTTGAAACCTTCGAAGGAGTTACTTTACTGTGTGTTTGACTAAAAATACGAGATTCAAATGGTTTTGACCGTAATGTAATTCTTAAAATGTTAATATCAATAAAAAACAATTTTCGTATGTAACAAATAGTAAATATCTTTAATGATAATTTTCGTGTTTGTATAAGTGTATTTTCATGTAAATACTAGAATCATTAAAATATTATCTCTGTGTATATTCAACTCTATGTGTAAAAAATACTGGAAAACCTATCTAAGGTAAGCTTTTCTTTGTAATTTTTAAACAAATATTTAACAGAAATGAAATTTGTTTATTCTCTAAAGTCATTCCTACATGATGTAGAAAACTGCATATCTTCATAAACAAAATGACGAATGTAAAAAAAATACTCTGGGCATGAGTTAAAAATTAACAATACTATTTATAATTCAAGCAATATATAATATAACATTGAATCATTATATAATTCTACATTAAAAATATAAAAAGGCGGTCAAAAAGCTATAGTAGGAAATATTTTATGTATAATTATATAAAAAATTTAAATATTAAAAACATTTTTTAATAGTAATAGGTAGATACAAAACATCGAAATTATGTTGTAGAAGGTACTACTGTATTTAGATACGATAAAATATTAATATTATTTAGTTTTACATATATTATGAAACTATAAATTTTGTGTCTTAAAACCTCTGAAGTCGTCCATAAATGGAACAGATAAAGTGTTATAATTGAAAATATGTTTGTGAAAACATTAAAAAGATATTGTAAAAACACATTAGCATTGTTTCTTATAAAACTATAAATTTATTGGTTAACTAACCCAAAACGTTATCACTTCATATAAATCCGAAAGCAATTTCTTAATCTTTATTATTTGCAACTTAAAAACATCAATACACGAAACTCACAAATTAATCATTTATTTACTCATACGCGTTTCAATGACAAAGTCATCATCATCATCATCAGTGAGTGTTACTACTACAAATTCTAACTTACAACTAGGGTGAAAGTAAGGTTACACTTAAGTTTTATTGTAGTACCACACACTGATCATGATGAATTTGTCATTGAAACGCGTATGAGTAAATAAATGAATAATTTGTGAGTTTTGTGTATGTTTTTATTTGTGAGTAACATAACCTCACAAGCTAAGTTCAAAGAATATTTGTATCTACATTGTAAATTAATTTTTGAAGGTATAAAATAAATAGTAGTCCCTAATAAGCGATATCAATGCAGTAAGCAATGTTACAGAAAGCTTTTTAATATACCGTTTTTGTAAATTAATAGAACCATGATGCAGAAATTCTGATCTGTGAGGTTTATTGCCATTTTATTGTTAATGTGTTTTTGTGTCTGCGCGCGAGCGCAAGTTGTGTGTATGTGTGCGTGTGTGTTGTTTGTGTGTGTGTGTGTGTGTGTGTGTTGCGAAGTTAAAAAATGTCATCGTTTTTAAGAGATTTTAGTGACATATTTTTTCTTGTAAACCACTTGTGTCTTATGTTTAATCAAACGGATCTAAATCTAAACTTCGCACCTGTTTTTATAATGCTTACACCTCCAAACAAACGGATGTATGACTTACAAAAAGCAATCTGTATTATCAGGAGCTTGATAACTTTTCCCGAGGGATTGGGGTTTAGAAATTTCCACGTATTGACCGCTTTTCAGGACTTACTACGAGAAATAGGTATGAAATTTAAAGTTCATGAATACAAAATGAAAAAAATTAGAGTATTCATTACATCATAACATAACCATCAATCATATCTTGAATATGTATCAAAGTTATCTGATATTCATTGAATATCAAAATAAAATAAGTATTATTGGATAATTAACAAAATATTCTAACAAGTGAAGAAAATAATCTGTTCAATTAATGAACTTTAATACAATGATAATTCTCAACGTAAGGGCACATCATGTTTGGAAAGAACAAATTTAAAACATATTACAAAATCATTGAAATTCACATAAAGTCCATGTATATTTGTTAAATTATTTTTGTTATGAGTTTAGTTAGTGAATAATAGGCCTACACACAGACGTATACCTAAATAAATGTATGCGACTGATTTATTTAATATAATAATTATTATAGTAACATATTTATTCTTTCGATATCCATAAAAACAGTTCAATGAGTTAATGCAAAACATGCGCTCCTTCCGTGTTGCACTATGATTCAATGATTTAGATATTAATTATTTAATAACAATTAATAATATGTAGACTATGTCATGCATAAAGTAATATGATATTCGTATTTTTGTGCTCTGAAGCTATTTTAAAACGATAGGAAAATTAAAGCATTAAACGTTATGGTGAAGTTGTTTTCTTATTGTTTTAACCAATTCTTAGAAAGTCCATTAAAATGAAATAAAGAGCACTACAAAGCCACTAATTTAGTTTACCTATGGAATTTTCCTATAACTAACTGACTTCAATAAACTCGTCTTCAAATCAGTCTCCCAAATAGTTTAAAATTTGAAATTGGCTACTTTGTGACACCTCAAACGTCTCCTATGGAATCAAACTTATCTTCAGATTTTTGTAGAATTATTTTAATTTTTAAATAGTTATACTCTTATACAACCCGTTTAAGTTTTAATTACTTTATAATATTAGTTGATTGTTTATAACGATGTATTAATCTATTTAGTAGTTTATGATATGAAAATTTCCAAATTTATTGATGTGAAACATCTAAATGTCTCGAATTTTGCAGTCCAATACGTTCGGTGGGACTTAATTAATCATTTTAACATTAGCTTATGACAATCCGAAGTTTAATTTTGTAAATTTGTAAAAACGTACCGAGACAGAACGTTCGTGGCGATCTTCAGCAGTGTCTCACTGATGTAAACTAATGTAAAGGTGATTAATGTCTAGTCAAGTCATTTATATTTATTATTCGTCGAATCAATTTTTTGAGTTTTAACGTTATTTTAATGTGTTGTTTTTACTAACTTTTTAAATAATATTATCTTTTTAAACCTTTGTGAATTGCAATCAATATAAGTGTTAATTTAAACCGTATGTCTTAACTTCTCGTACATAAAGCATCCGGTGTCAAGTTTTGCTGGAATAATCTGGATGAAAATGTACCGACTGGTTTCTAACCTTCAAAATATGGGCTGTGTTATAGTCTGCTGGGCGTGGCTGTACAGATACCTCGGAATGACATCTGTCTCCTTCCTCTCTCTTGCTCTCCAACTTAGAAGTTACAGCAATGTCTTGACGTAAGCTGTTTACGCTTCAATCAAATCCACTAGTTAATTTTAGTGTCAAAATGCATCTTCTGATATACAATTTTGAATTGCTGATTTTATCCGACCTAACAATGGTCGGTTTCGTATAAAATCAAACGTTCAAGTTTAACATTTTAAAATGAATATGCATATAAAAAATCCTATATACAAATTTTAAAATAATTTTTCGGGGAAGCGGCAGTATGTGTTAGTGTGTGGGGGAGTAATATGAGATATACACTAATGGGTTATAATTAAAGAAGTTTCAAAATAATTTCAATTATTAAATAAATATTTTGAAATGATGATGTTTATGTGATGTCAGCCGGTTAGTTAAACTATTGTATACGGTATGCAATAATAAAATTATCAACAATTACGTAAATAAAAATACCAATACTATAATTGACAGACACACACACACACGTACAAACACACACACCCACCCACACACTACTTTACTGATCAAAATAGTAATTTCTAAAACAAACAATAATTCAGTATTTTACTTTATCAACATGTTAAAGTTGCTGAAATTATTTCTCATACCCCATTACGTACCATGCACGGCATCTTTTGACACTATTTTTAAAACTCGTTTGGTATATTGAAACTATCGATATTTAAGTATGTATAGTATAAATATACACACATAATATACAGAGACATCCTCTGTGTAATTATAATAGGAAGAAAGTTTCGCTTTCATGAGGCTGACGTAAGGGCTAATTAGAATCACTACATACCACAAGTAGTCAATGCCAGAGAATTCAACTGGTCTTGCCTGACCCAGCCTTTGTAGAACTGCGTCAGGACATTATATAAAACAGATCTTACTCGTGAAAGTAGTATTTACCAATATAAACTATATTATAATAAAAGATTGCACAAGATTTCAGGTGTGATTAAAACCGTCTAGGGTTGTAAAGGTATGATTAACCACCGAGGGTTGTAAAGGTATGATTAGCCGCCGAGGGTTGTTAAGGTATGATTAGCCGCCGAGGGTTGTTAAGGTATGATTAACCGCCGAGGGTTGTAAAGGTATGATTAGCCGCCGAGGGTTGTTAAGGTATGATTAGCCGCCGAGGGTTGTTAAGGTATGATTAACCACCGAGGGTTGTAAAGGTATGATTAGCCGCCGAGGGTTGTTAAGGTATGATTAACCGTCGAGGGTTGTAAAGGTATGATTAACCACCGAGGGTTGTAAAGGTATGATTAGCCGCCGAGGGTTGTTAAGGTATGATTAACCGTCTAGGGTTGTAAAGGTATGATTAACCACCGAGGGTTGTAAAGGTATGATTAGCCGCCGAGGGTTGTTAAGGTATGATTAACCGTCGAGGGTTGTAAAGGTATGATTAACCGTCGAGGGTTGTAAAGGTGTAATTATCCGTCAAGGGTTGTTGTCTGTTGTTAAAGGAAATCCAGGTAGTTGAGAAACTTCTGAAGAAACAGATCAATATTGGAAACCCCTTTCTTTATATTTTGGAATGTAATATTTTTAAATGCATAACGTCCTCGCCCCCGTTTAAGTTATAGCTGATTAAATAACACGTTCTAATGGGCAATAAAACATTATACCGAGTTATTACAGCCAGTAAAACAAGTCTAAGTGTAATAAATTGAAGCAATAAAAGTAAGTTATGTGTGTACCGCAAGAAACACGTGTACTGGAGCGGCAAGTTATTGTACGTTTCGTCGCCATCCCTGCAGACAGCTAACACAGAGGATTAAAGGTTCAATACACATGAATTGTTCGAAAACATTACCAGCTGACTGTAACATTACCAGCTGACTGTAATATTACCAGCTGACTGTAATATTACCAGCTGACTGTAATATTACCAGCTGACTATTCTTGCTAATTATAATATTACAAGCTACTAACGTAATTCAGCCTACTCAAAAACACCTAAATCCTAAATTACTTTAATATTTTAAAGTACATATTATTTAATAATTTAACAGAAATTAAGACTCGTAGGAAAAGTGTAAATGCATTTTTGATTTAAACTGAAAAATTACAAATATAATGCACACTAAAAACATTACATGAACTACGTTGTACCTTCTACAAACTATACAAATCATTTCAAAAGCAATATTGTTTTATTTAGTGTTAGTTGTTGAGAAAACTTTATAATTTCTGTTTAAATTATATCGAACGTATTCACATTTTATGAATGGAAATGCGGTTGATACTTATTATGCATAAGGAACTAGTTCATTGCTCTTATAAAGCATAATTTCAGATTAAAATGTTTTAAATATGGTATACAGACCACTAGTTCACTCAGTTACAATAATTAAATTTTTTTAATACATATCTAGAATTAGTTAAAAACTAATACCTTATCAAAGTATTCAAAGTTATGAAGAAAATAAATCGAAATAGTTTATCATGTTAATACCATTATATATATAAGAATAATATATTTGGTACTTAATTATGTTTTTGTGTATATTTGTATTATTTTTTGTTGATTATGATTAATTTTTGGTATTTATGTAGTATATATGTAGAGAGGGAAAGAGAGAGAGAGAGAGAGAGAGAGAGAGAGAGAGAGAGAGAGAGAGAGGGAGAGAGAGAGAGGGAGAGAGAGAGGGAGAGAGAGAGAGGGAGAAAGAGAGAGAGAGAGATGTGTGTGTTTCGTTCAATACTTTTGTTGTTCTTACAATGGTTACTGGTTTTATTTTCACGTATTATTCTGACTATCACTATCTTGGTTGGATATCGTATAGGTTTTTGACTAATTCTAAGGGTGTACAAATAATTTTATTTATTTTAATTGAGCTGTACTCGTGGTCTATATACGTAATTAAAAAACATTTTGATCTGGTTTTAGGCTTGGTAAGGGCAGCGAAATAGTTGCCTGAACGTTGCTGATTTGGAATAAATATTATTGACTCGGTTATAAACCACATTTTCATTCATGCCATACTTTACACGTGTCCTAGAATAAACATGAGAATGAATATTTCAGTAATTTTGTTTGTTGACTCGAGTTAATTATAAAAAGTAAAATAAAAGAAACTGAGACAAGAAGTTGAATTTTGTTTCGGGGGATATCGTATTTGTATCTCTCTCAATACTTAAAGAAGTGAATATTTTAAGACAGCTTTTGGATTAATGAAGAAATGGATAAGGCATGGTGAGTCTCTTCCTACATGTCTTGGCAATATGTCGTAAGCCTAATTGAGGGTAGCTACTCAAACTTTCTCTCTAGTCAAAAAACGATATGGTTTTATCCCTTTACAAATCAAAGATTTCGCTAAAAATGATAGTTTTGCTAAAAATGCTAAAAATGACAACACAGGTTTTGAAATATTAATTGTCTAATTTAAACAAATGTTATATATATATTATTATTACTAATCTTTGCCAATTATACTTCCATTATCAGTATTTTATATTTTTATAATTTGAATTTTTGGTTTTAATTCAGTTACTAATTTGTTATATTAATTTATTTAATGTTACTAATGTTGCTGTTGTAAGCATAGCCCTTTTCATTGACAGTTCCCTGTAGATGGTAAATAGTTCGCAACAGTCGGTTAAGCTCATGCGTAGAACGAAATTCTATGATTTAAAAGTCGTCTAAATATTCGCCCATTCACAGGAAATAGACGTTCACATCGTGATGTATTAATAATGTTGTCGAAACGTAGAAAGCGCGATAAATACAATAAAAATGTCTAAAAACAAGAATGTTTTGAGAAAAAAGCATTTAAGTGTTAAGTGATACACGCCGACTAAAATCATTAATTATTTTCTGCAAACTTTGTTGTCTCCTAAAATACACTCAACTCCATTATTGCATGATATAATAAATTAAAACTTGTATTTATTAAGTTGTAATGGAATGGAAAAAAATTAAATTATTTAAAAAGATATAAAAATACATAATTTGAATATGTTATTACATTTTATATAACTTTGTTGTTGGAAATGTTTTACGCAGTTACATTTGACTCCTTTATGTAATGTTCCTAATTTTTCTAATTCTTCTATAAAACGTGAACGCAAACATTAAAATGAAAATTTAAATAATTTTCATTTCCTCAAAATCTCCCAATTTGTAGTTCATTGTGATATTCCATTAAAATATTTATTACTTTATATTTAAAAGCAGGTAAAAAAATCCAAAAAGGCAAATTTAATAATCATAAATGACCAAAACGTTCCATAATTTAAATCATATATTATTTATAAATAGATTTTAGTCGCCAGGTAGACTATCATCGTGACAATGAGTACGATGTGGAAACCCTAGCGTAACAGTGGAAGGTGAAAGCATAGTAATAGTAACGTTACGCAACCTGACTGGATGGCAGCGTAACAGTGGAAGGTGAAAGCATAGTAATAGTCACGTTACGCAACCTGACTGGATGGCAGCGTAACAGTGGAAGGTGAAAGCATAGTAATAGTTACGTTACGCAACCTGACTAGATGGCAGCGTAACAGTGGAAGGTGAAAGCATAGTAATAGTCACGTTACGCAACCTGACTGGATGGCAGCGTAACAGTGGAAGGTGAAAGCATAGTAATAGTCACGTTACGCAACCTGACTGGATGGCAGCGTAACAGTGGAAGGTGAAAGCATAGTAATAGTTACGTTACGCAACCTGACTAGATGGCAGCGTAACAGTGGAAGGTGAAAGCATAGTAATAGTCACGTTACGCAACCTGACTGGATGGCAGCGTAACAGTGGAAGGTGAAAGCATAGTAATAGTCACGTTACGCAACCTGACTGGATAGCAGTGTAACAGTGGAAGGTGAAAGCATAGTAATAGTTACGTTACGCAACCTGACTGGATGGCAGCGTAACAGTGGAAGGTGAAAGCATAGTAATAGTCACGTTACGCAACCTGACTGGATGGCAGCGTAACAGTGGAAGGTGAAAGCATAGTAATAGTCACGTTACGCAACCTGACTGGATGGCAGCGTAACAGTGGAAGGTGAAAGCATAGTAATAGTCACGTTACGCAACCTGACTGGATAGCAGTGTAACAGTGGAAGGTGAAAGCATAGTAATAGTTACGTTACGCAACCTGACTGGATGGCAACGTAACAGTGGAAGGTGAAAGCATAGTAATAGTCACGTTACGCAACCTGACTGGATGGCAGCGTAACAGTGGAAGGTGAAAGCATAGTAATAGTCACGTTACGCAACCTGACTGGATGGCAACGTAACAGTGGAAGGTGAAAGCATAGTAATAGTCACGTTACGCAACCTGACTGGATGGCAGCGTAACAGTGGAAGGTGAAAGCATAGTAATAGTCACGTTACGCAACCTGACTGGATGGCAACGTAACAGTGGAAGGTGAAAGCATAGTAATAGTCATGTTACGCAACCTGACTGGATGGCAGCGTAACAGTGGAAGGTAAAAGCATAGTAATAGTCACGTTACGAAACCTGACTGGATGGCAACGTAACAGTGGAAGGTGAAAGCATAGTAATAGTCACGTTACGCAACCTGACTAGATGGTAGTGTAACAGTGGTAGGTGAAAGCATAGTAATAGTTACGTTACGCAACCTGACTGGATGGCAACGTAACAGTGGAAGGTGAAAGCATAGTAATAGTCACGTTACGCAACCTGGCTGGATGGCAGTGTAACAGTGGAAGGTGAAAGCATAGTAATAGTTACGTTACGCAACCTGACTAGATGGTAGTGTAACAGTGGTAGGTGAAAGCATAGTAATAGTCACGTTACGCAACCTGACTAGATGGTAGTGTAACAGTGGAAGGTGAAAGCATAGTAATAGTTACGTTACGCAACCTGACTGGATGGCAGTGTAACAGTGGAAGGTGAAAGCATAGTAATAGTTACGTTACGCAACCTGACTAGATGGTAGTGTAACAGTGGTAGGTGAAAGCATAGTAATAGTCACGTTACGCAACCTGACTAGATGGTAGTGTAACGGTGAAACGTGAAAGCATAGTAATAGTCACGTTACGCAACCTGACTGGATGGAAGTGTAACAGTGGAAGGTGAAAGCATAGTAATAGTCACGTTACGCAACCTGACTAGATAGCAGTGTAACAGTGGAAGGTGAAAGCATAGTAATAGTCACATTACGCAACCTGACTGGATGGTAGTGTAACAGTGGAAGGTGAAAGCATAGTAATAGTCACGTTACGCAACCTGACTAGATAGCAGTGTAACAGTGGAAGGTGAAAGCATAGTAATAGTCACGTTACGCAACCTGACTAGATAGCAGTGTAACAGCGGAAGGTGAAATAATAGTAATAGTCACGTTACGCAACCTGACTGGATGGCAGTGTAACAGTGGAAGGTGAAAGCATAGTAATTGTCACGTTACGCAACCTGACTGGATGGAAGTGTAACAGTGGAAGGTGAAAGCATAGTAATAGTCACGTTACGCAACCTGACTGGATGGCAGTGTAACAGTGGAAGGTGAAAGCATAGTAATAGTCACGTTACGCAACCTGACTGGATTGCAACGTAACAGTGGAAGGTGAAAGCATAGTAATAGTTACGTTACGCAACCTGACTAGATGGTAGTGTAACAGTGGAAAGTGAAAGCATAGTAATAGTCACGTTACGCAACCTGACTAGATAGCAGCGAAACAGTGGAAGGTGAAAGCATAGTAATAGTCACGTTACGCAACCTGACTGGATAGCAGTGTAACAGTGGAAGGTGAAAGCATAGTAATCGTCACGTTACGCAACCTGACTGGATGGCAGTGTAACAGTGGAAGGTGAAAGCATAGTAATAGTCACGTTAAGCAACCTGACTGGATGGCAGTGTAACAGTGGAAGGTGAAAGCATAGTAATAGTCACGTTACGCAACCTGACTGGATGGAAGTGTAACAGTGGAAGGTGAAATCATAGTAATAGTCACGTTACGCAACCTGACTGGATGGAAGTGTAACAGTGGAAGGTGAAAGCATAGTAATAGTCACGTTACGCAACCTGACTGGATGGCAACGTAACAGTGGAAGGTGAAATCTAAGTAATAGTCACGTTACGCAACCTGACTGGATGGAAGTGTAACAGTGGAAGGTGAAATCATAGTAATAGTCACGTTACGCAACCTGACTGGATGGAAGTGTAACAGTGGAAGGTGAAAGCATAGTAATAGTCACGTTACGCAACCTGACTGGATGGCAACGTAACAGTGGAAGGTAAAAGCATAGTAATAGTTACGTTACGCAACCTGACTAGATGGTAGTGTAACAGTGGAAGGTGAAAGCATAGTAATAGTCACGTTACGCAACCTGACTAGATAGCAGCGAAACAGTGGAAGGTGAAAGCATAGTAATAGTCACGTTACGCAACCTGACTGGATGGAAGTGTAACAGTGGAAGGTGAAAGCATAGTAATAGTCACGTTACGCAACCTGACTGGATGGCAGTGTAACAGTGGAAGGTGAAAGCATAGTAATAGTCACGTTACGCTACCTGATTGGATGGCAACGTAACAGTGGAAGGTGAAAGCATAGTAATAGTTACGTTACGCAACCTGACTGGATGGTAGTGTAACAGTGGAAGGTGAAAGCATAGTAATAGTCACGTTACGCAACCTGACTAGATAGCAGCGAAACAGTGGAAGGTGAAAGCATAGTAATAGTCACGTTACGCAACCTGACTGGATAGCAGTGTAACAGTGGAAGGTGAAAGCATAGTAATAGTCACGTTACGCAACCTGACTGGATGGCAGTGTAACAGTGGAAGGTGAAAGCATAGTAATAGTCACGTTACGCAACCTGACTGGATGGCAGTGTAACAGTGGAAGGTGGAAGCATAGTAATAGTCACGTTACGCAACCTGACTGGATGGCAACGTAACAGTGGAAGGTGAAAGCATAGTAATAGTTACGTTACGCAACCTGACTAGGTGGTAGTGTAACAGTGGAAGGTGAAAGCATAGTAATAGTCACGTTACGCAACCTGACTAGATAGCAGCGAAACAGTGGAAGGTGAAAGCATAGTAATAGTCACGTTACGCAACCTGACTGGATAGCAGTGTAACAGTGGAAGGTGAAAGCATAGTAATAGTCACGTTACGCAACCTGACTGGATGGCAGTGTAACAGTGGAAGGTGAAAGCTTAGTAATAGTCACGTTACGCATACTGACTGGATGGCAGTGTAACAGTGGAAGGTGAAAGCATAGTAATAGTCACGTTACGCAACCTGACTGGATGGAAGTGTAACAGTGGAAGGTGAAATCATAGTAATAGTCACGTTACGCAACCTGACTGGATGGTAGTGTAACAGTGGAATGTGAAAGCATAGTAATAGTCACGTTACGCAACCTGACTGGATGGCAGTGTAACAGTGGAAGGTGAAAGCATAGTAATAGTCACGTTACGCAACCTGACTGGATGGCAGTGTAACAGTGGAAGGTGAAAGCATAGTAATAGTCACGTTACGCAAACTGACTGGATGGAAGTGTAACAGTGGAAGGTGAAATCATAGTAATAGTCACGTTACGCAACCTGACTGGATGGAAGTGTAACAGTGGAAGGTGAAAGCATAGTAATAGTCACGTTACGCAACCTGACTGGATGGCAACGTAACAGTGGAAGGTGAAATCATAGTAATAGTCACGTTACGCAACCTGACTGGATGGCAGTGTAACAGTGGAAGGTGAAAGCATAGTAATAGTCACGTTACGCAACCTGACTGGATGGAAGTGTAACAGTGGAAGGTGAAATCATAGTAATAGTCACGTTACGCAACCTGACTGGATGGAAGTGTAACAGTGGAAGGTGAAATCATAGTAATAGTCACGTTACGCAACCTGACTGGATGGAAGTGTAACAGTGGAAGGTGAAAGCATAGTAATAGTCACGTTACGCAACCTGACTGGATGAAAGTGTAACAGTGGAAGGTGAAATCATAGTAATAGTCACGTTACGCAACCTGACTGGATGGTAGTGTAACAGTGGAAGGTGAAAGCATAGTAATAGTCACGTTACGCAACCTGAATGGATGGCAACGTAACAGTGGAAGGTGAAAGCATAGTAATAGTTACGTTACGCAACCTGACTAGATGGTAGTGTAACAGTGGAAGGTGAAAGCATAGTAATAGTCACGTTACGCAACCTGACTAGATAGCAGCGAAACAGTGGAAGGTGAAAGCATAGTAATAGTCACGTTACGCAACCTGACTGGATAGCAGTGTAACAGTGGAAGGTGAAAGCATAGTAATAGTCACGTTACGCAACCTGACTGGATGGCAGTGTAACAGTGGAAGGTGAAAGCATAGTAATAGTCACGTTACGCAACCTGACTGGATGGCAGTGTAACAGTGGAAGGTGAAAGCATAGTAATAGTCACGTTACGCAACCTGACTGGATGGCAGTGTAACAGTGGAAGGTGAAAGCATAGTAATAGTCACGTTACGCAACCTGACTGGATGGAAGTGTAACAGTGGAAGGTGAAATCATAGTAATAGTCACGTTACGCAACCTGACTGGATGGTAGTGTAACAGTGGAAGGTGAAAGCATAGTAATAGTCACGTTACGCAACCTGACTGGATGGAAGTGTAACAGTGGAAGGTGAAAGCATAGTAATCGTCACGTTACGCAACCTGACTGGATGGAAGTGTAACAGTGGAAGGTGAAATCATAGTAATAGTCACGTTACGCAACCTGACTGGATGGTAGTGTAACAGTGGAAGGTGAAAGCATAGTGATAGTCACGTTACGCAACCTGACTGGATGGCAGTGTAACAGTGGAAGGTGAAAGCATAGGAATAGTCACGTTACGCAACCTGACTGGATAGCAGCGTAACAGTGGAAGGTGAAATCATAGTAATAGTCACGTTACGCAACCTGACTGGATGGAAGTGTAACAGTGGAAGGTGAAATCATAGTAATAGTCACGTTACGCAACCTGACTGGATGGAAGTGTAACAGTGGAAGGTGAAAGCATAGTAATAGTCACGTTACGAAACCTGACTGGATGGTAGTGTAACAGTGGAAGGTGAAATCATAGTCACGTTACGCAACCTGACTGGATGGAAGTGTAACAGTGGAAAGTGAAAGCATAGTAATAGTCACGTTACCAACCTGACTGGATGGAAGTGTAACAGTGGAAGGTGAAATCATAGTAATAGTCACGTTACGCAACCTGACTGGATGGAAGTGTAACAGTGGAAGGTGAAATCATAGTAATAGTCACGTTACGCAACCTGACTGGATGGAAGTGTAACAGTGGAAGGTGAAAGCATAGTAATAGTCACGTTACGCAACCTGACTGGATGGAAGTGTAACAGTGGAAGGTGAAAGCATAGTAATAGTCACGTTACGCAACCTGACTGGATGGAAGTGTAACAGTGGAAGGTGAAAGCATAGTAATAGTCACGTTACGCAACCTGACTGGATGGAAGTGTAACAGTGGAAGGTGAAAGCATAGTAATAGTCACGTTACGCAAATTGACTGGATAGCAGCGTAACAGTGGAAGGTGAAATCATAGTAATAGTCAGGTTACGCAACCTGACTGGATGGAAGTGTAACAGTGGAAGGTGAAATCATACTAATAGTCACGTTACGCAACCTGACTGGATGGAAGTGTAACAGTGGAAGGTGAAAGCATAGTAATAGTCACATTACGCAACCTGACTGGATGGCAGTGTAACAGTGGAAGGTGAAATCATAGTAATAGTCACATTACGCAACCTGACTGGATGGCAGTGTAACAGTGGAAAGTGAAAGCATAGTAATAGTCACGTTACGCAACCTCACTGGTTGGTAGTGTAACAGTGGAAGGTGAAAGCATAGTAATAGTCACGTTACGCAACCTGACTGTATGGCAGCGTAACAGTGGAAGGTGAAAGCATAGTAATAGTCACGTTACGCAACCTCACTGGTTGGCAGTGTAACAGTGGAAGGTGAAATCATAGTAATAGTCACATTGCGCAACCTGACTGGATGGCAGTGTAACAGTGGAAGGTGAAAGCATAGTAATAGTCACGTTACGCAACCTGACTGGATGGAAGTGTAACAGTGGAAGGTGAAATCATAGTAATAGTCACGTTACGCAACCTGACTGGATGGTAGTGTAACAGTGGAATGTGAAAGCATAGTAATAGTCACGTTACGCAACCTGACTGGATGGCAGTGTAACAGTGGAAGGTGAAAGCATAGTAATAGTCACGTTACGCAACCTGACTGGATGGAAGTGTAACAGTGGAAGGTGAAATCATAGTAATAGTCACGTTACGCAACCTGACTGGATGGAAGTGTAACAGTGGAAGGTGAAAGCATAGTAATAGTCACGTTACGCAACCTGACTGGATGGCAACGTAACAGTGGAAGGTGAAATCATAGTAATAGTCACGTTACGCAACCTGACTGGATGGCAGTGTAACAGTGGAAGGTGAAAGCATAGTAATAGTCACGTTACGCAACATGACTGGATGGAAGTGTAACAGTGGAAGGTGAAATCATAGTAATAGACACGTTACGCAACCTGACTGGATGGAAGTGTAACAGTGGAAGGTGAAATCATAGTAATAGTCACGTTACGCAACCTGACTGGATGGAAGTGTAACAGTGGAAGGTGAAAGCATAGTAATAGTCACGTTACGCAACCTGACTGGATGGAAGTGTAACAGTGGAAGGTGAAATCATAGTAATAGTCACGTTACGCAACCTGACTAGATAGCAGCGAAACAGTGGAAGGTGAAAGCATAGTAATAGTCACGTTACGCAACCTGACTGGATGGCAGTGTAACAGTGGAAGGTGAAAGCATAGTAATAGTCACGTTACGCAACCTGACTGGATGGAAGTGTAACAGTGGAAGGTGAAATCATAGTAATAGTC